>VZDJ01000076.1:5245998-5297835 GCA_008694505.1 Cyanoderma ruficeps | reverse complement strand
ATGGATGGATGGATAGATAGAAATTCTAGAAACAAATATTCTGCAATAATGCCTTTCAATGATGGGTATTAAATAACATGAAAGAGCCTGAAATGTAGCAGTTTCATTAAAGAAAAACAAACCCGAAAACACATAAACTAAGAGAATACAGAAACCGAGTACTGATTTATGGAAACTACATGATCTATGTTGTGAAAACATGTATGGTGGCATGAATGCTAATTCTGATCACCTTTGAGAAAAAGCAGGACAGACTTAAAACATCCAGCATACTCTTCTGCAAACCTGTTTGTACAGTTCCAAATGAGGGCAGAACAAAGATTGTTTTTTTTTAATTCTCTGGGAAAATACCTTCTCTGTTTCCAAAGGGTGGGTTGAACAAATGGACCTCACCAGGACCTCCTGCAGCAGATATTCATAATGCTGCCCATATGCCTTGGGGCTCCTGCAACACCCGAACTTGAATTTTATCTTGTTACTCTCAAGATTTATTGCATAAAAATTTAATAGGAATTTTATTTCACATCTAAAGTTACTTTGGTGCTATGAAGATTTATTGCCTAAAAATTTAGAACTGGGTGTTATTCTTCTGAAAACTGTTTCATTACCTGGCCCACACACATTTGTTCTCCAAGAGGGGACGTGTAATTTACTCCACTGGGCAGAGGGAGGGATGTAAAGCAGGGACCAGACTTTAAGAGGCAGCAACTAAATAAGCAGGAGTGTGGTGATGGCATACTTTTAATTATCCACGTACAAAAGAACGGCACTTTGAACAACAGATCAACTAGCTTAAGAATTTAAACAGGAAAATATATACAGGAGCCAGCAATAATGGAAAGGAGATTTGGACAAAATCTAATTAATAGAAACTAAATGACTATCTAATTTAAGTATAGACTCTTTGCTTGTATTTTATCATCTCAGGAAGTATTTGCAGATACAAAAGTAATTTAAAACTAAATTTACTTATATCTCCCAAGGAATGCAGGATACCCAAAAGTTAAGAGTGAACCATCTCTTCCTCTTCGAAATCTCTAGAGAACATCACATATCAGCTGCATTTCATGCTGAGCACACTGCACCCCATCCATGTCAGCTGTCCCCTGGCTATATGTGGAGTAATGGCTTTGAAAACCCAGGGCTCTGCAAGAGGCCATTTTCACACCTTGTCCAGCATACTGGGAAACTCATCAACACAGCCATGCCTGTATCTGCTGCACACTGGAAAGGTCTGACATTTGGGAAACTTCTCTTGACATTGGTACAGCTATTTTTTTAAAGCATACCCTCTGCAATTTCGTGCCCAAACTTTATCATCAGATGACTGCTTTCACAGAGGTTTTGAGGAAACTCTAGATGGTTCATGGCACAGTCATTTCTCCTTGGTAATATTCTACTCCCTTCTAGAAACCAGGCAGTGTTTTAAAAAGAAATTAGAAGACCAATTTATTAATTCATAAATTAAGGCAAATTTTATTTTTTGCCATATGGGGAATAAAAGCAGCTGGCTGAAGTCAAATCCTTAATATGATATGTTCCCTCACTGTACATTTACCCACTGCACTATCCAGGCAATGCCTGTCTTGTTGTAGTCAGGGTCAGAATAAGCTGGAAATGAAGATGGGATCAGCTGCATGCAGCAGATAGCAGCTGTCACTTCAGCAAAAGTCTCCTTTCTGATGACACAGCACTTGAATAGCTGTGGAAACTCCAGGGTAAATGTCAGCCAACCTTTCGTGATTGGTAACTACTGGGTTCTGACATCAGTGACAGGGGTATGTGATAATGTACCAATTTATCTTAGATTCCACATAAAAGATCAAAAGTTCATGGATTCTGATATTAGCTCATCAGTAAATTGTTATGACAGTGATACTGGGAAAAATAATCCCACAAGCTTGCACACAGCATGAGCAAGATGCATTTCCTGAAATTACTGTTTCAGTGAAAAAATAAATAGAAGCAGTAAAGGGGATCAGACCTAAAGACATGTTCCAGCCAGTTTCTCTAACAAAGCCTTTGTTTTTCTTACTTAGCAGCACTGCATATAATTTCAGCTTCATTCTCCTTTTAAGATGAAGAGTGATGAATAATTGCAGTGAGCAAAGAACAAATATATTCAGAGCCATTTCAGCCACTTAAAGCCCAGAATTTTGCCCCAGCTGTTTGCTTTCAGCAAACATTTATGAGCACTATATTTTGTTCAGAGAACTGCTTGTTGAAAGCAAAGCCTGGGACTGTATCTGAGACTCATTTAAACAGCAAACTGAATTTGTTTGGGGAAATCCAGGCAGAAATAATTTGCAAAATATATATTGCAAACAGGGCTGCTAAACGGTGGCATTAGTTAGCACATGCCCAGAGGCATAAGGAACTTAAGGCCATCTGAAATTGATAGTGATCTTTTGTAATAGGTGATTGTAATCTCATTTTTGAGACAGGGCAATGGGTTCCACATATCTAATTTACTAGAGCCAGTTCAGGATTTGGAGAAGCATAAGCAAATCTCTGGAGATATTTTCCCCTTCTCCAAGTAAGGGATTTACTGGGACTATTGTGCCGGGGAATTGCTCCCACCCTTGTGGCACAGCAGGGTGGGAACACCCTGCCCTCCTCAGCAGCAGCGAGTGCAGCAATGGATTGCCGGGAGCAGAGAGGTGAGGGGGTCCTGGCTGCCCGTCTGCAGGAAATTTCCTGCTCTGGGCAACAGCCTCCTGTGCTTAAAGCTAAATATCATCCTGCAAGGAATAACATTTATTGCAGGAGGCAGATGGGGTGAAACACCAGGTGAGATACTTACACTCACCCAAATCTGCACACACCCAAGTTGGCATACCTGAGTCACTGTCTCCAAACCGTTAAAATCAGGCCTTTTTCCCCAGACATTTGTGCAGTAGATACCGGGCTGAGATTTAGCAATTTTTTCCCTGTCAGCCCTCAAAGCAGCAGCATGTGCTGAGCCTGCAGAGGGTCCCAGCCCCTCAGAGCAGGGGTGGGAGCAGTTCCTTGCCCAGCCAAGGGGACAGGCAGGCACTGCCCACCCTCTGCCACTGCCTGGCACGAGCCATGGAGCAGCAGAATGCGCCAGCCTGGTGCTGCCTCTGCCATTAATATCACAAAGCAGCCCTGGGTCATGTCTCCACAACACTGCAGCTGCTCTGGAGCACAGAGCTGGCTTAGCCCAGAGGAAGGACCAAAAGGCTGAACTAATTCGTGCTCTGGGTTTGCCACTCGTAATTCCTGTGCAGCATATTGGGAAGCAACAGTCAGGAACAATTGCTCCCTCTCATCGAACAAAAGCCAAAGCTGTGCAGGGAGAAATACAGATGGGTTTCCACCGCAGCCAGCTGTGCCAAAAGCTTTGCTCCCTGGCATGGTTGCTTAGAGCCCAACAAGCAGTATCATTATCCCTGCACACAAGCTCTGTGTTGGCACCTTGTCGGTTTTGGACATTCTGCCCACACTAGTTTTTTTAAAATTTTGTTGTGGATCAAGGGTAAGCAAGTTGCTCAATATCATCATTAACAAATCATCGATCCAGTTATCTACCTTTCTATTTCATTTCAAATTTACAGTCTTGTTACTGCTTCTGTGACAGGAATAGATTTTCAGATGATTTCAGAAGTAGTTAGGATGACATAATGACTCAGTGCATGTGATCAAATGTCTCTCTGAATGAGTCTGTTGGATTAATGAAGCAGTTTGATGAATTAAATGATATTCCAGCAGAGAGCAGATGATGATATTTCAAAATGGCAAAGATTTTTTTCGCACATTCTGGTGTTTTCAGTGTCATTCAGTATTAGGGAAAAATTCCAATTATGAGAGGATTTGAAAGTTCAAACACAAGGCTTCCCTGATCATTAGTGGGACTTGTGCTTTAGGGCCACTTTCTGCAGTCACAGCTGAGAAGACAAATACAGGGCAGGTCAACCAGCACAGCCTTAATCCACACATAAACCAGAGCCAACACTTGGACAAGAACCAATAAACTTAGCAAATTATTCTATAAAAAGGAAGAAAATATACAGATTCTATATCTCATTCACAATTGCTCCCAGAAGCCCCTCCTGAAATGCAGCAGCTCTGAGCATAAGCTGTATCACACTGATAAAATTTGAACTTTGAGTCTTCTGCAGGGGTGGAGGTGGAGGGTTCTGGGTTTGAGAAGCTTTTTTACCATTTCTGCTCAGCGATTTCCACAGACATATGCTGGCAAACATCTTTCAGCTCTAAATACCTCTTTCTAGCTTTTGTATTTTCCCCTAAAAAATGTGAAAAACAACTAGACACTGCACTCTAAAAAGAAAAGACCATATCACAATCTTAACACTTAGATAATTTGACACCGAATATCTCCAAGAACAGCCAAATCAAATGCATTTTGCAATCCTTTGTTTACTTTGCCAACACCAAGCTACATATATTACTATAAGTGCTGGCCCCTCAGATTCACTCTCACATTTTGGATAGGATTTCATTTTATGAAATTAAATCTCCAGAGTTGTACTATCCCAAATGTGTTGACTCTGTTATTTACATTACCTCATCACAGCACTTTACCACATGAAATGTATTTCCAAAATAGAATTTGCAATTGTAATGCCATCAGATGTACTTAAAAACCACAGTGACAACAGTTTGAGCAAGCCTAGGCTACCTACAGGACTTTAAATATTTCAGGTCTGTTACAGAGGAACTCAGGCTCCTTTTGCATTTTGCTCCCCACACGAGCAGAGACTGCTCTCTCAAATAAAAACAAGCTAGACAAACCTGGCTAGGACAACTAAAGCCTAGTGTTTTTACAGGTGAAAACACACACAAATATCAAGATAAAACACACAAGATCCTGAAGTTTGTCCTCACTGCATTACCCTGGCTGAGGGTGAAAAATGACAATCTGTCAGCACCAGTGGGTGCAGTGGGGAGCCAGGAGGCAACAGCCTCTGCCTTCTTCCTCAGCACTATTCCCAAAATTAAAGAAGAATTTAATCCTCAGCAAGGAAAAGAGAAGTGAGAGATCTTAATGCTTGGTTAAATGGGGAAACTCCCCACATTTTCCCAGATTTGTATCTTTAGACCTCCAAGTACACATTTTGAAGACCTCATCAACTGGGTCCTAGCATTGAAAAAAATCCCAGAACTCAAAGTGATGCTTTGAGGGTGAAATCAGGAGAGACAGAATGACAAGACCAGACAGTTCCTTGAGTTTAAACTGCTTTTTGTAACCCAGAGCATGAACACAGAGTAATCAAATGAGTTATTGACCTAGGTGGTACATCTTGATGGAAAAAGGTTTTGGAAGAGTTTGTATAGAAGTTTCTTGCACAGAGTAGTTCAGTTGGCATTTAACTCTTCTCTGATTGAGACAATCTAATGAAGTCAGGACTGGGACCTCCCATCTTCATGGGGGACAGGCTTTTCCATGCACGCTTTACTCTAAATTCTGCCTTCTTTGTAACACTGTCCAGAGAGGATCAAGGAAGAGTTTCATTAATCAAATCACTGGAAATTCATAGTGGATTTTTTTCAAAACAAGCCACAAACTTTTGGAATTCAATAAATTGATCGTGCTCTTTAACTTGCTTTCCTCCCTGTTTTAGCATTTGAAGCACTGTTTTCTTTTGTGTCTGGCTATGTTAGAATAATCAATAAGAAATTATACTTCTGCTTTTTACATTCCAACAACATATTTCTCACTGATTCATATTGATTGCAAAGCAAAACCAGGGAAAACTAATGGAAATTTTTTACAGTGTTCTGAATGCTGCCATCTAATACTGGAAAACTGCAGTGCCAATGCTAACCTGGTTGAATTTGCAGAGAGCATTATTTTTAAGTGCGTACACCTGGAGTTGTGTGAAGATTTTTGTTGTCAGTAAAATTAATTATCAAATTATTAATTTTACTTGAAGCCACTTTCTCAATTAAGACTAAGAACCAGTGTTCTATGTGATTAGCCCAAGGAATGAGTGACCAGCTGTGACTCCTCACTGCTGCTCACTTATGGGGGAAATGCATCTTAGCTCCTCTTTTGAGTGACAAAAAATACATACTTTTCCCCCTTTAAACAGTGCTGAGCTGTTTGTCTTTTCCCTGCAACTACACATCTTTTACACGTGTAAAAACACCTTTGCACTTCCAGTGAGGAAGGAAATTCCTATTCCAGCAGGAAGCATGTCACCCTGCTTTGAAGGGACCCTACAGCACCTCCTCTTAATATTTGCTAGGCAAAAAAAAAGCTGCCGAGAAACTCTGTCAAATACTTTCCATTTCTTCCCTTTCCTAGACTCCATTTCTTTCTAATCTACTTTTTGGGGAGGCACTTGCAAGTTAAGGAAAAAAGTTATTTCTAATTATGCGACCAAGACAGCAGCAGGCAATGAAAGCCTGCTAGATAAATAATGGTATTTCTGTTCAAAGTGTTAGTAATGTACCATTGGAAAACTGATTGTCATGGAGAGTGGAAGACGGGAGTGGGTGAAATGACAGCCAAAGCATATTTTTTGGATGGTTTCCCCAGGAATTAATACACTGTCAAGTTAAAACCGTCCCCCTGAAAGGCTGCACCAAGCTAGAGAAATAAAATTTGAATGGCTTCATTCACATTAACATTACAGAACAGGATTCATCCAGGAAAAAAGAGAAAATAATGAAAGAAACTGTTTTTTTCCATCATCATCACTTCAGGGTTTTTTTATAAAAATAAATGTCTCAAAAATAAGTAGGAAAAAATAGCAACAGCAAATTTGCATCCCAGAGAAAAGTTAATGTTTCTACTTGGCTAATTCATCACTGAATAATGAAATGCTGACAACAGTGACAGAGCATTTAAAAAGTTTAACTTGCAAATGCACCAGCTCAGATTTCCACTAGAACTGAGGATGTCAAATGCTTTTGGAAATTCCTGTGTCCTTTGTTTAGTGCTAAGTTGGAGCTCAGCTCTTAGAAGTGCAGATCTAGTTATGGACCATCAGCACAGTCAAACACTGATTTCTTTTCCAAGCTTATTTCTAAGTGAATCAACAAGGTCAAAAAAAACCCCAAAAACTAAAAGGGACTAGGAATTTTCTTCCTATAAAAAAATGCACCGAGTAACAAATTCATCACCTTGCCACTTAGGTTTCCTCCTATCAAATGTCTCCTACATACAACGCAAAGGGAAAGTCACCTAAATACCAGGAAGGTTTAAATCAGTGCAGTGAGAGCAATATGGAAATCAGTATGAACAGTCCCCTGCCTATATACAAACAAGATATGAACAGCACTAAAGAATTTGAAATATGGTGAAAGTGACATGTTAAAAATGATTAATACAGTTAGGGAATTTTCTGTAAAATTCTATATCCACCGGGGAAGTTCTGTCTGGAAGAACATGACTGCTATTAGTAAGCCAAAGTATCTCAAATATAAGATAATGATTAAATCTTAGGGGGCAAAATTACAAGTTGCTTTGAAACAACTTTTACAAAAAGGGTAGGGGTAAAAGAATTTACAAATAGAGTGGGTGCTTTGCTACTCTAGGAGGGAAGCAGTGAGTGCCTCCTCTGGAACAAAACCACACAGTTAAGACAAAGGCACAGACAACCTGGGGGTCAGACCTGTAAGGAGGGTACAAAAATGATCACAAAACAAGAAATACATCCTTTATTTTCCTTTCTTTTTTCTCTGTTCTTGGAGGTCAAACTAAAAATCACTTTTAGTTATGTGAAGATGCAGACACTGATGTACCAAGACTGAGCAGCCAAGGCAGGATCTGCCATCAGCCTGGTGGCCTTGAGCCAGGTACCAGAGCCCTTGAGAAGCCTGACCTCTCTTCCCTGTAAAGCTCAAACAACAGCTCAAAGTTTGGCAAAACGTTGTCACCCATGCAGCAAGAGAGACTTCCACACTTTTTGCTTCCCTGTTTATTGCAGCTTGGTGTTTAGGAGTCCTGGATGTCCCTCAGGCTGCTCAGATTGCAGTCATGCATATAATTGGAACAGCAGCGTCTACAAGGGTTGGTGAAGTTTTTCAATCCTTCTGCTCCACCTTGGGGCTGCTTGGCTAAAGTCAACCACTTCCTTACAGTGCAGCAGGTCCAAAGGAATCTGTACTGCTTAGGAGGGACACAGAATTGTCCCCAGTGGCCCAAGTAATTCTTAACCAGTGTTTTGCCTCTTTATTTACAGCTGTGCTTGACTAAGTTCTTCTGCAATGAGCATAAAAACACCTGAATAACTGCAATGACATGCAGTGATTGCACACACACACACTAATATTTCACAATAGCCTCATTTTGTACCACTAAGCAAAATGAAATTGTGGCAGGATGTTATGAAAAAATCCCCAGAGCTCGTACCTGCCTCTGGAGCTTTGCCTTTATTCATCACTGAGCAGTCCCAGGCAGTGATCAGCACAGGGCCACCTTTCTTTGCTATCAGGAGGTTTAGACACCTCTCTCTCCCCATAAACCTCTGACAGCTGACGAGATGATTGTTTTTAAAATAGGTACAAACTGAGAAAACCTTCACTTGTGGAAAGTCTTTAAGAGATGACAGACAGGAAAAGTGGAGTTCCTGTTCTGAATATTCCACAACAACGACCAGAACAGCGTGCAACCAGCTAAAAATAACTCGCATAATTAGGCAGCATGCACTTCTTTTTTAGCTTTCGGAAAAGAACAAATCTGAGGAAGCTGTCCTGCTCAACGTGCTCTCCAGTAACCAGTTGTTTGCCGTGGAACTGCTGTCAGTAAGATTCATGCCCAGCCCAGTTCAGTGTGTCAGGGTTTGTGCTCTGGACTCAACCTGACCCAAACACAGGAGGGGCTGACCCCAACATCCAGGATTTCTCGCTCGTGCTCCTCTTGACAAGCTTCCCACCAGTGGCAGAAGCAAGGACTGGTGTGGTGGATTGCTCAGGAGCCAGATCAGCCCCTCCTCTGGCACAAGAGCCTCAGCCACAAGATACTGAGCTGGCAGCTATTTCCAAAACCAGCAACATTTGGTCCCCAGTCAGAGGACACATCCCAGATGTGTCTGGGGAACCAGACTTTGCTGGAAGAAATGTTTTTAACCAACTCCTGTGATAGTATTCTGAAGTTCATTTGATTAATATTAATTTACTGTACACATATTTTTATGCTTTTCCTGGTAAGACTTCTCTAAAGCAGAAAATTAAACTATTAGACCAATGTATTGGCGTAAGCATAGTTGCAGTCCATGTACAAGTGATCATGATTAAGCCTATAACCACAATTATTGTTATAATAACTGTATTTCATGAAAATCAGTAATAGATTATTAATGCTAAGGCCTTTTGTAGTGATTCAAACACAGTGCAATTTTTAGCTCAGCAGTTATTTTGTATTTTGTATAAAGCTTTTCTAACTGTATTGCAAAGAAACATGCAATATTTTCATTAACAATAACATTTACTACAAACATTATGATTTTAAAATTACCACTGTTGCCTGAAAGTTTACCTGCTTTATCTGGCTTCACTGGTTGAACAAAAGATATAACTTCACTGTGTGAACGGTATATTTTTTACATCCTTAGAGCACTGTGACTGCAATGCCATTGCTATTGATTTAAAACACTGCTATTGCAGTTGTGAGCAGAATTCAACCCAGCCCGAGTCCCATTGTGAATGATGCCATAAAAGCACATAAAAAAATGACATTCCCTTCTTCAATCTCTTTTTATGATTAAAAATGGGTTTTAGTTTGGACCACTGGATTTTGAAAACCACCCTGGACTGACAGAATCATTTTAAATGAGGCCTTGTCAACAGCTTCATTTCTTTCCAACCAGGTGTGCTAGAACTTACACCATCTTGACACAAACATTATGTCATCACTTGAAAAAAATAGATGGTCCTTCAGACACTCTGCACCTAAACCATGTATGACTTGATAACACAAAATCACCCCCTGAAGTTCCACTGGTTTCTTCCAACTAAGATTAAAAAGCATTTATGTAATATGAGAAGAAAAGGAAATCAGAAAAAAGTGTTGCGCCATCTTTTGGAATGGCTGTCAGATAGAGTTTAGAACAATGAATGATTCACAGGACAGTGAAGTCAAAGTGCTCATAAACTTTAACAAGAGTGGAATTAGACCAGGACTTTGTGTTACAGAAAATGTCACCCTGTCCACTTAATATTCTCTTGGGAGCAACATTATAATAAAAGAAGAGAATTTAGCATACATGGCAAGGTATGTACAGCAAGGCTATTACTTCCAAGGATCTCCTATCCTATTACAAAGATATTTCAGTATCATTACCCTTGGTACTGGGGAGATTTCTGGCAGTCCCAGGAAAGGCTGGGGACTTGCTGAAGGTCACATGGGAAGTCAGCAGCAAGGTGGGAGCAGAGCATGTACCAAGTCCCCAGGTCAGCTGCCAGAATGTGCTGATCCTCCTGGAAATATGGCACAATTGCTGTCAATGGGATTATCACCATCACCACATTAAGAGAGATAAATGAACCCTTGAAAGAATTAGAGCTGCTAAATGGCCATACATCATACAATAACAGGCTTCTTCTCATCACTTTTACAGAGGTAGAATCTGATTGTCATGGAGAGAAATGTATTTAATTCCACACTAGGAAGTGGGAAGGCAAAGTTGAGTGCTTTTACATGCAAATCTGAAGGAAACTTATCAGCTAGCATTTCCAAAGCTGTTGTTGCATATGCAAGAGCCATGATGATATTTTCAATTCTGTGTTACTCATCTCTCCCACCTTAATTCTAGGTTGTTAGAAACTCCATGCAGGGGGAGGAGAGAGGAAGCTGTGAACACATACATTTTGCAAAATATCATCCTCAGGAACAGAGAATGCCTTTCAAAATGTGTCTGAGAATGAAATATGTCTTGCAAGATCATAATCAATCACTGAAAGTACCTCATCTGGAAATCCAAGTGAATAGAACCATGCTGCAAGAACTTCCCACCACCAAGGTCTGCAACAAACCCCACCACAAAGATTTGTGAGCATGCAAAACAAGTCACAACATGTTTCTTGAATTCCTCCCATCCATGTTTTGATGACATCTAACTCCAAACAGGGAAGTCAGGTGTTGCATCACATATCTATCCTTGCCCTGAAAATTGAGCACAATGCAGCAAGGAAATGCACTCCACCAGTAGGCTTTTTTTCCCCTTTTCCTGTACAAAACCTGAAAACACCCCAACAAACAGCTCCCTGCAGCACTCTGCTGGGAATACATCACTTCCTTACTCTCCATTATGAGACTGCACAACTTGGGTCCAACACAGTGGTTAAAGGTCAATGGGCAGCTCCATATTGACTAAGCTGCATACTTAGATCTGCAGTACACAATCCATTCTTATCAGTTACCATCCCTTGAAACACAACTGTGCACTGAGAGCTGTGATGGCAGGAGGCTCAGAACCCCTGGAGCATACCCTAGAGAACTGGGGGAAGTAATGTGTGAGCACACCCACAGTTAAGAATGGAATGGAATGGAAATGTGTCTCCAAAGCAAAATTCCAAAGGGAAAAGAGAGGAAAGTGATTGTGAGAGTATTTGCAGAAGCTCTCACTTCCAGATGACTCTCCCATGCTGAAGCCCATTTCCTAAGAAACTTCAGGAAACCTCAGAACCTGGCACCATACAGGCATCAGGACTGGTGGGGATGTATATTTTGCCATACATCAGGTGCAAGACCTTTGTATTGGCTAAATCTATATTATACCCTTCTGGTCATACATCATTAACTCAAATAACTTTTGAATTGGAGTCGACTTCTAGAGGTAAATGAACCAAAGCCTTCTCTTTATTGCTTGTTAGAGCCCTTAGCAGACAAGAACTAAGAATTTTCTTTGCTGACAAGGTAGTACATCATTTCAAGATGAAGTGTAACACTGAATAACCACCATTACTGTTGCCACTTTACAGTAATCTCTGTGTCCCTGTAATTTTATTTATTGATGTAATTTTACTACAGTGTTGAATGTTCCATTTTGATTTAAAAAGTTGGTTTTCTAGAGTAAGCATGTTTTCTTAATTCCTTATTCAAAATTAGGGTATTTTCTAATACTTCCAATTAATGAAATATGAACATTTCTCTGTATATTTAAGACAAATAATAAAGTCAATAAAGTGTATGCCTTTGCCAGGTGGATATGAACATGTCCAAAATTATTCTATTGAACTCAGTGGAGGATGTCTGATTCTCAAAATTAGTAAAACTCAACACATGCTGCTATTATAATATTCAGAAAGTCAAACCTGTTGCTACTGAGAACATTTGATGAATTACAAAGATCCAGCCAAAGTTGTGTTTGATATTTATATATATTTATATTTAGTTATATTTACTGGTCCTTCATCAGTTTCACTTCCTTCTTCATGAGGTCTAAGAAAAGACTTGAAAAGCATGAATCAGCCCTTCTGGATATCAGGAATAAATGCTGTAAATGATGTGAAGTGCCAGTACACTGTCATTCAAGCAGTCTGATGCAACAGCAATTAAAAGGTTATGAACCCACAGCTCTGCATTTCCAGCCCTGGCTGCACAGAAAGAACCACAACCTTGATACCATGCTCAGGCACCCAGGGCACAGAGACACATGTGGGTGTTGAGCAGCAGAATTAAATGCGTCCACTCATGGCTAATGAACTTGTTTCTGTAATCATCTACACTACGAGGCAAATGGGAAAAGTAAACTTTCATAAATACTTGAGACATCAGATTTTAAATTCAAGGAACTAGTCCTGAACTGCCACATGTGAGGAGCAAACCAGAAACATCTGGGTAGAAGGTAATAAGGATTAAACAACCAACTGCTATCAGTAAATGCAAATGTTCCTAACTGTGCAATTCTTTTATTCTGGAGACAGAGCACTGCTCCTGCAAAGATGTCTCCAATTATTCATGTGTGTGTTGACTCTGCTCACAGTCCTCTGAGCTGATGGTGACACAGACTTCCCCTTCTCTGTGCTTTGCTGGGGTTCACCAAGAGGTGAACGACTTCAGTGATTTCAGCACTAAATATCAAACTACACTGGAAGAGGTTTAGAGACAAAATCATAAACTTAACTGCAGGAAGGCTGGTGGAACACAGTTCTGACCACAGAACTTCCACCCCTGGAAATCAGCGTGAAGGAGGCCTGATCAGCAGCTACAGTGTTACCCTGCTATCAAGTCCTCCATTTCTCTTAATAAACACAAGATCCTGTCATAATTTTCTTTTCACATGTTGGCATTTCAAATGTGTTGCTTACAAAGGTCATCTATGTTTGGGGAAAAACAGTTTAATTGATTTCATTATTGCAGAAAAATAGAAAAACCACTTGCACCTTTGTTTGCAGATATAAAACAAAATTAATGGTTGCATACAGCTGAATTAAGCACTTAAAGTTCAGTCTCTACAAAATGCTGACAGTGTAAGCTCAGATCAATACCAAAACAATTTACACTTTAGAAGCACTGGCTCTGGCTATCAACCAGTAATTATGCCAAGTTTGCTATTAAATTGCTTTAACTGTTTCCAAGGTGTAACTGAATTATGACAAAACTTGTTAACACCGTCCGAGTGGGAACTCCCAGCACTCCCAAGCATGGAGCACCTTCCACAGTCCCAGCCTGGACTGCTCACAGCTGTTCACTCCATGGAGTCCTCCACCCCCCTGACCTACTGCTCACTGCAAACCTCCTACATTTCACATTCTGGGTCTGGTACACACTGCAAGTTATTCGTCAGGGTGAGAAACTTCTTCTGGGTGAGGAACTGCAGCCAACACCAGCCCTACTTAGCCCCATACTGGCCTTGAAGCAGTGCAGGAACTGCTAAAATGTTTCCAATATTTTCACAACTTGTAGGGAACTACAACTAAACTTTGGACTTTGTCTCCAGGCTAGAATCATGATCCTTCCCAGAAAACAAAGTTTAGAGCTTGGCTTTGACCCTCTGAAGGAAAAAAATGTTATCCTCAGTTAGTAAATGAAGTTCCCAAACACTAACATAAAGATATGAACATTGCAAGTTTACTTATAAGAGAAAGCAAGGTTTAAAGCCCCTTCACATTAAGTTCCCTTTGTGTCCTGCATTTATCCCTCAACAGCTGCTGAAATTAATCTCTTCTGTCATGGAAGGACCCGTTTCTCCTTCACATATTACCCATGTGATGATGAAAAATGGAAAAAGAAGTTATGCCAAAGACAGATAAAGCTGAGCAATGTGTGAGGAAATCTGTTAATTGAGTTGGTCCAGCAAGACTAGAAAAAGGAGAACTAATTGCCTACCCCAGAACGTGCTCTCTGTCCCCTGTGCCTGGCTTTAACAAAAATACATTGCCACACTAATCCTGAAAGTAACTGAGGAGTTTGTTTTAATAATGTATACATCAATGTGTACCAAAGACTCACCTGAGTGCACTACAGCATGTTCACACTATCATCCTCTCTAATTAATGACTCCTGCTGTGGGCTTCACCTTCCCCTGCTTTCCACTCCAACCCAAAAAGCAGCCAACACTTCATCAATAGAGCATGCACATTCAGAACTCAAAAATCATATTAGTCTCATACCTGCTGATTATCTCTATAGCTATATATTTGGCTTTCTTGTATGAAAAATAAAAACTGATGTGAAGAAACAGCCCCAACACTTTATAGACATCAGATCCCTCACCCACACCTCCCTCAGTCGATGAGTTAACATTACCCACCACTGCACACAGGGTTTTGACAGCTTATTAAGACCAGCTTTAAACAGAGAGAGGTAGTATAAGATAAATTCATCGACTGAATATGGCTGAATTAGGCACTACAGAATTTCATCTGCAGTTATTTTTAAGCCATATCTGCTGTTTTTAATCAGCCTGGTTTGTTGCCAAACTTATTATTTGAAAAGCATGTCAAAAAAAAAAGACATCACAAGGTGAGCTCTCACAACACAGCTCAGCTAATAATGTGAGGATAATTTTTTAGAGTGGAATGGTTCTTTAGCTATGGGAAACAGGATTTTTGAGGATAAACACATTACCCAGCTGGGTACCTCAATTTAGGGGACTTTTCCTGTACCATCAACAGCAGGAGGAGTCACAGACTGTGCAACAGCAAGTGAAGTATTTCTTTGCCAATCTCTTGTGTACCCTGTCTGCACCAAGCACCAGGAAACAAAGCACTGAGCAGTTCCCTGTGTTGGACAGCATGACAACAGTTGAGACTGACAGCACCTAAAACTTTAATTCTTCCTTTTGGCTTCTCCTTCTCCACTTCTTCCTTTCTTATCATCTGTTACATTCATCTCTTTGTACCATTTCTGTCTGTTTCAAAAGGCTGTCCTGCACTCTTGACAAGTGCCATGGATTTCAGCTGCCTGTCCCACTTCCCCACAACAGCCACAACACAAACACCCTCAGTGCCTCGAAAGCAGCCACTGCTCCTGCCCAAAGACATCTCCCCTGCCACCTTAAAGTGCCACTGCAGAAAACCTGCCCTTGTTCCCACACATGGCACTTTCCTGGCTACACAGATGAGCTTCTCCCCTGTCTTTTTTATGTATTGACATTGTTCTACCAAAACACTCATGAAGATGGGGACGTTTGAGTTAGGAAGATGTGACCTTGACCTGCTGAAGGCCTGAGTCCTCCAGACTCCAGCAAATACTCAATGCCTTAAAGTAGCACCTCTTGCCCATCAGATTCAGAATCTCAAGAAACAATCAGAAATAATTACAAGTAAAAATTTGCTGGCATGTCTTGAAGTGAAACCATCCATTCTGATTAAATCTCTTTTTTTTCTACATCCCCTGAGAAATATGGCATCTTCTGGCTCTTGTGAGATATTTTGACTGACAATATAGAAACCAGAAAAATAAGAAAGCTGTCTCACCCAGGACTTTTAAAGTCATTTAGTCTAAGGAAAATTTTAGTTATAACCTTCTGAAAATCGTAATACACACTTTCTAAGCAGAAATGTCTCAGACATTCAAAAAATAAAAAAAACAAGAAAAGCAAATATACTGTCAAATATGTCAATTTCTTGAGCTGATTTTTTTTTCAGGAACGTGACCAGAAAGTGCAAAACCAAGATTGCCAAGTCGATAAGAATCCCAAATCCTATCTCCTAAATACTATAAATTGGACACTTACTTGGGCTTCAAAGATAAAAAAAAAAAGAGAGTTTAGACAAGACAGATTAGCTTTGCAAACTAGAATTCTTCCTTTACATAAAATAAATTACTTGATAAAAGATTAGGTTGTTCATGAGGTAGCGAGCGTTTGCCTTCAGCGTTTTCCCGAGCGCAGGGACAGAGGGGCAGGGCGGGCACAGGCTCCAAGGATGCCATCCACCCCCACAGCCCAGCCACCCCCCAGCTGGGATTTTTGTCATTCCCAGACTGCTCTGCTGGGCCTGCAAAGTCCCCAGGCTGACCTTGGCGTGGTGGCACCAGCAGTGACACAGGGGATGTGACCCCACTTAGCCAGGCTTCAGCCTTCTCTTCTGTCGCCAAATGCCACACACACAGTGGTGACATTTTCCAGCAGCAAACCACGCAGCACTGTCTGTCTGCAGAAACTGGGATTTCCCCTCGCTGCTTCCTTTAGTACATTAAGTATTTGACTGCTGAAAATCAGTGTTAATTTTAAAAATGTCTGCTAGGGACAGGGGGAAGGGGCAATGTGCAGAACAACCAGCTCCCACTGTTTTATCTCAGCTTCCCAAAGGCTGGGAGTCTCTGTGATGTCCCAAACCCAGGAACCATGGGACTGAATCACTTTTAAAAACAAAAGAAAATTTACAATTATAGCAAGACACTTGCAAACAGGGCTTGGCCTCAGATACTACTGGGAAAATAACAAGTGCTTTTCAGGACTGGGGAGAGACTTCATTGCTGACCTTTTATTTTTGGAAGTGGCAGTGATGAAATCACTTTTTTGTGGCTGCAAACCTCACTGCAAAGAACAGACAATAGGTGCATTTTGCTTGTTTTGCTCAACAAATATTTCTCTTGGCTGGAGAAAATATATTTGCCCAGGTCAATGCTGTTCTCCTGCTTTTTATTATGCTTTTTCCTACTCTTTCTTCACGTTATTCTCCTTCCACCTTACCAGAATTAGACAGAGGCAGTCCCATGTCTGCATATAACTGCCACATAACTCTGCACATCAAGGAAAAATCATCCCTAGGCAGAAATGCTCCATAAGGGCCCAGCATGAATAAGCCTCCATGATGGGCAGATATTTTTAGGTGACACTTAGGACCTTTCCTGCATGCTGCAGATTTACAAAATCAACAAGGCAAGCTCAGGAGGAGGAAGATTGTGCCTGGATCCCCTAGAGGGAAAAATCTTGTGGAGACAGAATAATTCATTCACACCTCTTTCTCACTCCCTACCATTGACAAGTTGCCAAAGTCACAAATCCCAGGGAGCTGCTGCCAAGTTGCTCTTTCTTGGGAACCATTTTCCTGGTGGCTGTGGGACAAGCAGCCCTCCTTCCCTGGTGCCAGCCCAGCCAGCTGCTTGGAGAGAGTGCAGTATGTGACAAGCCTGACAGGGTGCCACAGCCTGCTCTCCAGCAGGGAGCCCTGGCTGTAGGACAGCCTGGCTGCCTGGGCTCCCTCCAGGGAGCTCCTGGCTCTGCCCCAACTGCCTGTGCACAACGAGGCTGTCACCTGTCAGCTGTGACGTTGGCACAGAGATTGGAGCAGTGTCCCTCTGCTCCAGTGCAACAGCAGCCTCTCTTCCCAAAGGCCGAGAAGCTGGAGCACAACACCAGCCTGCAGTTCCTGCGCAGGCTGAGCTCCAGCTCACTGAACATGGAGAGCCACAGGCACCAAACCACTTCTGCCCACTCAGCCAGCAGCCCTTACCTGCTCCAGCTCCCAGCTGTTCCTCCCAAAATCCATCTCACTCAAGTGAGCCACTCAGCGGCATCAAATGGCTCAGAAACACAGCAGGGTCCATCTGCAGCACCACTGATCTAGGAAAGCATGGCTCCAAAGGTGTCTGGAAAGAAGAGACACCAGGAATGCCTGAGCTACACTGGAGAGCAGCTCTCCCTCCTGGACAGGAGTCAGCATGAGCAGCAGGAACAAACTGGAGCACTTAGAGGGCTGGTAGGGGTTAGTTTGGCTGAATTTAGGTGCCTCTCACAAAAAGCACATAATAAATGAACTTCATGAGTGATGTAAAACTCCCAAAGTAGTTACAAGTTACCCTCAAGGGTGAGGGTGGCTATGCTGAGCTGATCATCTACATCTATGCACTGTAACTGTATAACTTAGAAAGTCTGACCTGCGATCAACTCAGTTCAGACATCAGGTAAGTCAGTTCTTGTACAGAACGTGTCAAGTACCCAAAGCCTAATTTATTTCTTGCTATTTGGCATAAAGGAGGTTTGACTCCAAAGGAGTAGGTTCATTATTCATCAAATACACTCAGAAAATTTTCTCAAAATAGATAATCCCGTGCCGCATGTATAGTTCTCTGCTGCTTTTCCTATGTGCTAATAGATAAGGATTGACTTTATGAAATTGCTGCAGCAAGCTGAGAATGTTGCATGAAGTGAGAAATTCTGCCCAATGCACAGAGAATATGGATGTGTTCTGTGACTTGCTGTTCATTACACACATACACAATATTCATCTCAGAGCAGCAGCCAGTGTAAAGCCTTCAAAGCCCAAATTGTTGTGCACACCTGATGCAAAAGCCCAGCAAAGCTGCTGGCTCACTCATGGAGTCCTGACAGCAGAAGGGGGATGTGGACAAATGTCTGTAAATAAACAGGAGGTGAGGGAAAGCAGAGGGGACCAGAGGGCAGGAGGGGAGAAGCAAAAAACGGCATCAAGAGCATGTACACAGCTCTGTAAGGATCAAGTCTCATAATCATGAGCACAATACATGTGTGGAGATGCACAGAAGGGATTAAGATCCAAAAAGAGCACAAGAGCAGCACAGCTGTGTGCGAAGAGCCTGGGGAATGGAGAGTTGAGCAGCACTGCAAAGGCAGAAGGGTGGGTATGTGGCAGGGCCATCAGGCCACACCACCCCAAAGGCCATGTAGGAACACTTGCAGTGACTTTAAAACTTACCTAACTCTGGGATTTCCCTCCTAAGCCATTAAATTGCTACTTATTTCTCCTAGATGCCCACCTTATATTTGGCAGTACACAGGAGAGAACAGTAAAGGCATGAAGAGGGTAACAGCTGCATCCCATGCTTCATCAAACAGTTAATCCATTTTCCCTGTGCTCCTCACTGTGTAGGCATCTGGAAAAAAACTACAACCACCTTTGTGGGAACAACCTCCTCTTCCAAACATGTGCTGCTACAGGGAGCCTCCTTGGCTACACTCCACATTTCTCTTTTCTGCCACAAGAGCACACACCACTGAGCTACAGAGCCAGAAAATCTCCCCTTGTCCCACCAGCTCCATCTCCCCAGGAGCAGCCCCTGAGGCATCCCTAGCTGCTCCTCCACCTGACCTACATCTCCTCTTTACAGGAGAAGGGATTCTGTCTCCATCTGTACTGGGATTTTTAAAGTGCATCTGCACAAGGGCTCAAAGACGACATTACCTTGTTTTAAGAATGATGCAGCTGCCCCTCTGTTTGGCCTCTGGCTTCCCTGTAGCATCCCAGGTCTCCTTTGATCACTCCTTGCCCCACACCCTGCTGAGGATCTCATTCTCCAAAGACCAGAACAGTTTATTTTGCATTAAGAGCATATTCTGTGCAGGCAAAGATCTGCTGAATGCAAAAATCAGCTTTGTATGGGAATGGAGGTGTGAAAACAGCTCTGAATAATAACAGCCTAGAATAAAGTCCATGCTGACCTACAGCCGACCTTCCTGCTCTCAGCCACACAAGTGAGAAATCCCTTTGCAAATCTATGCTGAAATGCCTCCTTTTCCAGGTCCCCAAGAAAATATCAAATGTATAAAAAGCAAAATCACATCCTTCCTTTTTTGTTCCTGCATAGGCAGGACATATCCCTCGTGTCTTCATGAGAGTGTGTAAATGAGCCTTCATGTGACCCTGGGAGCTTGCTGACCACAGCAGTGACTCTGTGCTCAGTGCCATAGGTACCTGACCTGCATTTCAAAGAAACAAAACAGTTTTGTTATTCCAGAACTCAACTCATTACAGAGCACTGCACTCACAGCAACCTGTGAGCAGCTCAGTTCCCAGGGCAGATGGAAAGTCAGTGGTGCTGGACAAGTGATATGGTGGTTGCTGGTGACGCTAAAATTCTTGTGGAAAACTAAATAGAAAGACGTGCTCAGTAGAGAAAGAGCAAAACAATCCAACCTGATGAAAATTCTGGGTCCCTGCTCTAAATAATGCTAAAAAGAATTAAAAGCTAATAGTATGGTCTTCTTTCTTCTTTTATTGTCATTTTGTTAACAAATTATACTGGGAATTCTCCCATCCAAAAACCATCTACACCACTCTTCATCTCTGATAAGGATTCCCAGTCCTACAGCATTTCTCATAAATATCTGGTAAGAAGCATTAATGTGCAAGAGGGACCCTTGGGCACACATTTCCCTCCTTCCCTCCCTCTCCATCCACACTCTCTGCTGTCTCAGGATGGGATCTGCTCCAGATTTTTGGCCCTGCTGAGCACACTCAGACGCCACAGACAGCCTCTACCTCCTGCCCAGCCTCTCCCAATGCCTAAAGATGGAGTGACTGCTTAATTCTACCAAAAAACACCCAAGCTGACACTGTAAGCTTCAGATCAGTACTCCTCTAAAGGCATTTAAATACATTTATTTATCTTTGTAAGGAAAGGAACACATCCAAACTTTTCTACACACTCTGTGCACCATCTCCTTTCCCCTGTAGCCCCACAAGATGCAATTAAGACACTGCTTAAAAATTAATCCCACATTGTTTGGCTTTCAGGGGACATTGGCAGGGTTTTCTTTTAAACCTTAAGGTATTATGCAAAGGAATCCTTTCACAATTACAGGATAAAAAATAATGTAGGATAAAATCAATTTTCTTTCCATTTCTACATCCTGCACATTCTTATGGTCTTTGTGACTTCTGTATTGAAGTTGTCACAAACTTCTCTGGAGGAAGAGCACAGCTAAAGGAGTTGCTTTGTTGAACATTTAGCATTGATTTTGCAGGCATGTTCATTGTAGGAGTTGAAGACAGACTTAAAAAGCTCCGGTCCAAAAGCAGAACTGAAGCTCGGCATCGAAAATATGTATGGAAGTATTAGGCAATTACTTTTCCTTCAGTTTTCAAAATGTTGCATAAATTGTTAATAACCCCACACTGAGGAAATAATTTTATCATATATGATTAGCTATTTTCTGAAGGAAATAGAAGAGTGAAAAGTACAAATTGACAGAATTCTACTATTTTTTCCTCTTTAGAGTTGCAGATCAACATATTCATCTCATCTTCTTCCCTCTCTAATTATCCTGCAATGGCATGTCTTGAAGAGAAATGGTATGTGCATTTCTGTGACAAACGCAGCAATCCTCTCTCATGTAACTACAAAATACTTGGGAATCCATAAAGAACAAAAAAAAATACACAATAAAAAATTTAGATAGCACCAGTTCTTCATGCTGACAGAGCCTAAAATTAAAACCTGAAAGTCTAGAATAACTGCACAGAATCTACACATAGAACTGAAGAGCTGAAGGAGAGCACAGCCTTATCTCCTTTTCTGTAATGGTCACTGCCATCCATCCACCAGCACCTGTAACAGCCAGAGCCACAAGTTCTTAGACAGAAGTTACTCATTTTGGAATTCTCATTTTCCTTAAAGGGCCCAGAGGAAGTAGAATAATTCAACAGTTTACAGCAAACTGGCCACACCTTGAACAAAAGCATGGAAACACCATCTTAGTTAACACCACAGTTACCTCTGCTCATCTAACTTCCCAGAGCCTGATACCAGCCTTGACAGGCTTTCATAACAATAAAATGCAATAAATAAATTTATGTCCTGAAGGACTCTAAGCTGCAATGTCACAAAGCCATGAAAGATAAATGATGTCTTAACTAATTTTCTGATTTATTATTCCCCCAACTTTGCTCATTTTGTGATGAGGAGAACTCATTTTTCTATTTGGCAGATAGCTGTGTCAACGCTGTTAATAGCTACTATTACCATCACATGAGCATGTTTGTGAAAACAAGTGTAGTTCCATTCTGATACTGACCTCACAGCACTTCAGTTTTATTACAAACACGAGATCTGTCAGTAACAAAAATTGATGCACTTATCCACAGATTCTGCTTGTCTGCCACTAGCACTTTATTCATTTTTCTTTTGCATGAGTTCATCTTTAAGCAAGGGCAGATTCATAGTTTAAATTACTGTCTTGACACATCATCTGTTGCTTTGTAAATTTGTACCAAGAACATAATTCCCATAGTCTTTAGGAGATAAAGGATTACTGTTAACCATCACTGCAGGCACTGTACTGATCTGAATCTATCTTGAACTGTGTAAACCTAAAAGGGCTTAAACGTGGCCACTAGAAAGATTTCCTCGTCAAGCATTTAGACTGAGAATAATCTGAATTGAGTAACCCCATTTAAGGTTAAAAAGATGTTTTTAGGTGTCAGGACTCAACAGATGGATTTTAGGGTGAGATTTTCCAAACCTCAACTGTCTGAAATCCAGGGCTTTTTAGTATTTAATGGGAGTAGGTTTATGCCAGTGGTTAGGAAAACACTGAAATTCTGTCCACTCTGCCACTCGAGGTGTCTTTATTTAACTTTGTTAATTCTGAACATGATTCTCATTCTAGGTGTTCTTGATTTGGTGTTCCTAACACATGTAAGTATATATATAAATAAACACATATACCTTCAAGAATTTTGTACCTGGTTGACATTTCTCAGTTGACTTCTCAGATCCCCAAATACAATTATCCTTCAGAGAGAAAGTCTAGTACATTTTTTCTATTTAAATGAGCATAACTCTATTTAAAATTTAACTCATCTTCTCTTTAATGAGCATAAAACAGCAAACACTACATTGTTTTCCTTAAACAATTTGCTGTTTTACAAGGTGCACTTTGCTTGAGCTGTATTTTTGAGATACAGCTATGTGAACAACTTGCTTGCTTTTTCAAAATAATTTTAAAACCTTTCTGTCGTGGTCCATTTGAGATTTACCCAAGTCCTGCATGTTTATGTTACTCGTTTTATAATGTTTTGCCCCTATATCCCGTGATCATACCCCCTTGGCCTTTCCCAGTCCTGTCAATCACCCTGCCATTCCACCCAGAAGCCTGGAGAATTCTGGTGGAGCTGCACAGTGATTTGGCAAGTTCTCGGGTTCCGCCTCCCTCTATTATGTATGGATTGTTCTGATAATTGTCCCCTGTTCTGGGTCACTCCCACCTTCCCTGAGATTGGTTCTAGATTGTCCCCTGCTCTGCCTATGCCCCTTCTACTTAAGCCCAAACTCAAGGACAAGAACTCACTTCGTGCATGGGAGCCCTCTGGGTGAAATAAAACCTGGTTGCTACCCATGTGGGACTCCTCCTTTTTCTTCCACGCCGTTTGCCAGGCTTCTGCCTGAGGTTCAGACCCCACCAAGATTAAAAGGTACTAAGCTGTACCCCTGAATGCAAGCTAGCTGGTAAGCAGCCCCAAAAACTCACACCTTTCTAATCTTCCACTTTGCCCAGAAGTTGGTGTGAGCTGCCTACCAAAAGGAGAGAGACAAGAGAAAAGAATGAAACAAAAACCAAAATCTTGTATTCACTATCATCCCTGTATGACATTCTCTAAAGCCAAAGAAAGCAGCTTATCATTGGAAACCCTTCTTTTTTCCACCAAGATATATTAAAATCAGCACATGCACGTGCAAGCCACTGTGGTAAGTGGGTGATGAACTACTTTGTGCTAGATTCTGCAGCTTGTACAAAGCATTTTGCCTTCCCCGTTGCATCGCAATCTATCCTGTTTTACTGTCATAAACACCTGCTGCTCAGACAACTGCATTTAGGATGGGCTTAAACATCATGAGATCGGCCTAAAACACTGTAATATCAGTCTTAAATTAGAGCCTGATCTGGGCCCAGGGAAAATGCCATCCCCTTGGGAGGCACATCACAGAGGCGCCTGGGGGAGCTGCAGGGGAGGGAAATCAGGAGAAGCTGCTCTGCAGGGCAGGGAAATCAGGAGATGACAACTGATGTCCAACAAGGGACAATGGAATAATGGCTGAAGAGTGCTCTGCAGGGCAGGCAGCCTCAGGAGACAACACCAACAACAACGATGTTCCCCCAGCAGGGGACAACGGAATAATGCCTGAAGAGATGTGTGTACATTTACACCTAAAGGAGACATCCAGCAGGAGGAAATCAGGGTGAAAGGCATGACCTGTCTGCACAGCAATGAACAGCAGAAGTCCTTTCACCCTGCAGGATTTAAGATCTCTGGAGGCAATGGGCAGCTTGGCCCCAGCTGCACAGGGACAGCTTTTCTGCTGCCACAGACCTACGTGAGGGCTCTGACACATGGCTGATGCCAAATGCCCAATGCAACAACTTCTCTGAAGCAAAAGGCATTTTCTCACCTGCCAGGCTCCACAGGGGTTAGCTCTAACAGGTTTGACATCTCAGTATCACCACTTAGTTTGGCCTGAGCAGCACACGTGTTCTGTTCTTCTCTTGTGAAAGATCTTTTGTTGTCTCACACAGCAGAGATCACGTTAAGCCTAGACTGACTCCGACTGCAACATCACCTTGCTGGATGAAAAATCTTCTGTCATGTACTGTATTAAAGATAGTATTAACATCCATGGCAGAAACACGGGCTGGGTGACACCTCCTGTGTGAAGTTGATTCATGCTTGTGCTAAACCTGGGTCTGGTCCAGCTGACACAGTCAGCTAAGCTACTGCACTGCCAGTTTAATATTTTGCCATCTGCTAACTGAGAGCTCGGCTGCCTGCTGGGTCCCATAAAGACTTTTATTTATTACATTATGCATGGCAACATCTGCCACAGGATTTAGCTCAGCTCAGCTTCCTAATTAAACAAACAAACACTACATCTCCTGTACATGATTGGGTCTAACTATTAGTTATAAAATCTGAGACAGGTATTTAAAAGATATACATTGTCTGTTCCAGATGAATAAATACCCCTCCAACCATTTGGGGAGGGACTGTTAGAATAGGCTTAAGGTTCTCAAACACTCCATTTTACCACAACAAAAAACAGAAGTTATTGCATTTGTTGATGTTTTGCTCTTATTTTATTCCTTAAATTATTCAATTTTACACTAATTAGAAAAATCAGATTATTTCAGATTCTTGTTAGCTCCTCTCCTGAGTACTGTCTGTAAAAGCAGGGGAGAGCACAACAGACTCCCTCTGCATTTGATTTCAGAGAAGAGACCCAGCCTGATCAACATCACACCATTCAGCCACCACGAAAGGCACCATGAATGCACTGCCCAGATCCATCTCAAACTTAATTGCAAAGGGAGGAATCATTGAACAGCATCACTGGCTACACACCTACATCAAGGCTCTCCCATCCCTTCCAGTCACCTACAGTTAAATCAAAGTGGGAGAAAACCTGGATGAAATCCAGGCCTAATGAATTCAGTAGGAATGTCACAAGTTCTTCATGTTTTTTAAAATCAGTCCTAAACAAAAACTTGAATTTTATTTAAACTTTAACCTTTCTTTGACTAATCTCTGTTCTTTTAACAAATCTCCTATTTTAAAGATTAAAGGGTAACTACAATTTCAAATACGCCAGCTCTGAAAAAAAAAAATTCCCCAGGTTTAACTTTCAAAAATCAAAGGGACAGTATAGCAGAACTAGAGTTACATTTTCCAGTCTTCTACTCTTTCATCTGAGTTCTTGTTTACTGCATACAGTTGCAAAAAAACCACAAAGAAAAAAACCACACTCAACCACATAAAGCAAACCAAAAAACCCCCAAGCCACTACACAAGCCTTCTGTAGGGGAAAAAAAATAAATCCCTTCTTAGCTCTAATTCTTTAAAAATACATTTATCTTGATTTCATTTTCAACAAAGTCCAGTTGCTCCAGGTGTCTCTGTCACACCAAAGCATTTCTTTCATTGTCTTTAAAAATTTGGCCTCATTCCTCCTTTAATCAAGAAGAAGAAGAAGCCATTTAATCTGCACTCCAATGATAGGTGTGTGCTGGCTGCCAGCACCCCGGTCCCTTGAGGCAGAAAGTCATCCCCATCAAGACAATAATTGTTTTATTTACAAAAGTAACATTGATTTTGCAGTTAAAATTGTTGCCTTTACAGTATTTTTGCAAAGCCACTGATACCCTGGACATTTTTTATGCCTACACCTGGTGTTGAGGATGATGGCCACCCTCCCCTGTGCTGCCAGGCCAGGATGGGGATCCACAGGCTTAACCCAGCAGTGCAGCTCCCTCGGGGGGCTGATCCAAGGCCACAGCTCCTCCCTGAGGTGCCAAAACGGGCTCCTCTACAGCCACAGCACTGCCACAGAAATCAATCAGTGCAACATAACACAGGCTGCCAAGTCATCTGCTATTAAATAGTTCCACACACCGAGCTGTTCAGGAGCGACTTCACAGACTCCCCACCCAATTCCACTTTCCATCATTACAGAAACTATTTATCTAAGAATGTAAAGCTCTATTGTACAATTCTTTTGCCACAACGCAAATGAGATAAGATCATAATAAACAACTTATCAGCTCCATGACCCATAGCGCCTATATATGTAACATTTATAAATTTTTTTTCATTTCCAAGCCTGGAAAAACTGCCAACTCTACATGTTCAGATTAAACAAGATGTGCTACAGGATACGTGTGATATAACTGCTTTTATTTAATTTTTGAGTGTAACATTTGGATATTTACAGGCTCAAGGAAATTATGAATCTTTTTTCTGTATCACTGGTAGCCACACAATGAATTATTTATGATTCAATCATCACAAACAGATGACCCCCCAACAACATGTGATCTTTATTATCTCTCTTCTCTAGTTCAAATATTAAGTCTGACATTGCTTTTCATAAGGCTCTGTGCTCCTTTGGCACAAAAAGAGGTGGTGATAAAGAGGCAGAAGCTCAATCACTTGCACATGAAAAAATGAACACGTCTGCCAGGTGCTGCCAGCACCAACAAAGATCAGGCTTAAACAGCTAGAAATTGGCCCTTGAGACAATAACTCCCATGTGCCCAAGGAGCCTATGGGCACACTGCATACCTTCCCAGGTAGCCTTTTTAATTTAAAATGGCACTTTCCTACTTACCCTGTCCTGTTCTGGCCTCAACCCTGGTTTCAAGGGAATTCCAGGAGCTCATGGCATCCATGTGACAGTGACCCTCCTGGCAGGACTCCCCCGAGTCCTGCCCAGCAGCTGCCAAGGCAGAGCCCCAGCTCACACCAGATTCCCCTGGCAGCAAATGATGCTCTGGAAAGGGGGAGAGGACAGAAGGGACTCCTGGTGAAACACTCTGTCTGTCCCAGGCAGGTGCATCCATCTGTGTCTGGAGGCTCTGTGCACTGAGCCAGCAGAGCTGATGCTGGAGGAACAAGTTCCTGAAAGTTTGCTGTGTTACACTGCCTCTCAACATCTCACATACTGTCGAGGAGGAGGAAATTTCAAATACTTAAAGAGATGTTAATGGAATTTGACAATTTGCATCATCAGAAACGTGCCCAGCCCTCAGAAGGACCCCAAGAAGAGGTTGTGACCACTCACCCTGGTGCCACAGAGCACCTCGGCCAGGAGGAGAATTTATCTCAAGGCCTTGCCAATCAGACATGCACCTCAGCATGGGAATTACTGCTCCTGGGTGACATGAGCTGTACAGCAGTGTTTCTCAAACTGACAGGCCTCCACTGCTGTGGAGCTGTTTTTTCTGAGCACATTCCAGCTGTGGCTCCTGCAGCTGCTGTGTTCAGCTGAACCAAATCCCAGCCTTCCCACATGAGGCAGAAGATCTTCCCACTGACACAGAAAATCCTTCTTTATGCCACATAATTCCTTGGGCTCCTGGGTCAGTTCCCAATTCAATCAGGAGCGTATCCCTGATGTTTCCTAACCTTGTAAAAGGGAACAGCTCATTTCTCTTCAGAACTATTGTGGTCTAACCTCAGCCAGCAACTCAGCACCTCACAGCTGCTCCCTCACTCTCCCCACATGGGATGGGGTGAGAGTTGAAGGACTAAAATGAGAAAACTCATGGGTTGGGATAAAGATAGCTTAACAGATCAAACAAGAGCTGCACACACAAGCAAAGCAGAAAGAGGAATTCATTCACCACTGCCCCTGGGCGGGCAGGTGTTCAGGAGAGCAGGCCTCCGTCACTCCTAATGGTCTCCTGGAAAGAGAAATGTCACCATTCCAAATGTGTGTGTGTTGCCTGTCCTTCTCCTTCCCCCAGCTTTACACACTGAGCAGGACTTTGTGAAGCCTGGAACATCCCCTGGGTCACTTGGGCTCAGCTGTCCCAGCCGTGTCCCCTCCCTACTCCTTGTGCATCCCCAGGCTCCTCACTGTGGGGTGAGGAGCAGAAAAGGCCTCGGCTCTGTGCTGACCAGAAATAAACAAAACCTCTCTGAACTATCAACACTGTTTCCAGCACAAATCCAAAACACAGCCCCTTATCAGCTCCTGTGAAGAAAACCAACTCTGTCCCTGCCAAAACCAGCACATTGTTGGGAGATGTCCTGTTGACAGGATTATCCTCTCCTCACAGGAAGACAATTCCAGGAAGGTACATGCACAATTTATTCTAATTATCTCCTACAGAAGGCATGAGAGATTTCAGTGTAACTATACAAAATTCTAGTCATTGCACAAAGAGTTTTCTCCACGTAATAGATTCCTACTTTTGGCAGGGGGTTGGGGGCAGTTACATTCTATAGGTTTTTCACAGAAATTCCTTCAATTGTAGCTCTATTGAATTCCTTTTGGTTCAAATAATGGAACTCAGTTCTCAAACCCCTCTCTGACCCAAAGAGCCCTACATCTGTATCATTCTGCACTTTTCATCCACAGATTTCCTTGACAGCACTGACCTAGTTTTTTCTTGCCAAAATCCTAAATAAGAGTGAAAATAAAAGAAACAATCCTATCAAAAAACATACTGAAAGTAACTGCTGAGACTTTCACTTCTGAAGTCATACAGAATACAACTCCAAAAAATGACAAGTGAAACTTCAATCTAATTGAAGAGAAAATTGGCAAGAATAACAAAGTTCTCCCTGAAATGGCTGATTCAGTATGCATGGAAAAGCTAGATAAACATCACACGATCTCCCTGGACCCTCTAGACATAAACAATGCAATTAAAAGGAAACATTTACTTCCACTCTTGATGGTATTACCTGAGGGATAGCAGATGCCAGATAGTTCAGTGTTTATTAGAAGCAAGTAGCAAGTTTGGCAATGGGAACTGGCTCAACCCTCTCTCACATTTTTGTAATTTTATAACACCATATGGTCACTACAGATCTCTGACAATCTCTTGGTTTAAGTTCAGCTGTTTCACAGAACATTTAAATTGAAGTTAAGCATATTGAAGAGATAACGGTAAGCAACAAAGATATTTCAGGGAGGGCTGCAAATTCCCTGAGAAATGCAGATTGCTCTTTGAATCAGTCAATATTTGTTAATAAAATGCTTAGGACCTTTGGGCTTTGGGTGCATGCTGAACCCCAGCCTCACAAGGCCCCAAGAAGGCTGCTGGGCTGGAGCAAAGGCTGACCCTGAGGTCCTGCTGACCCCCCTGTGGTGACACATCAGGGCTGCTGACAGCTTGGGAGAGGAGCATAGTGACAGAAACCAGCCTGACCTCCACTGACTGCATTTACATTCAGTATTCCAGTTATTGCTTCCAGGGAAATTACACACGTGCTGGAGCTTGAAGAGGTTGCTCATAGTGGAGCCCTGCTCCTAAAACTAAACATGAGCGCTGAGGCTGGCAGGAGGACAGGCACCTCCAGTCATGGTCAATTGGTTTTTAGGTGTCAATCAAATGCCACTGAGTTCCCAGGGAATTGAGGGCAACTAGAGCTCCAGCTAATGAAGTCCTACATTTACTGGATTATCAACAAAATGTATTTTCTAAAAATGCATCTGTATGACACAGCAATTGGTTTTGCTAGCAACTTATTTAACTGTATAATTTATTGATGGTATCTACAGCAAGGAAAAGTATTCACAAGTCCTTGCTCCTCCATGGCTGAGAGCATAAATATATAAATCATGTGAAACAGAAAAACTCAAGAGAGTATTTAAAGCCTGCTCTTATTTTAGCTCCACAGACTTAAACAACTTGACACTATGGTAATGCAATGGGTCTGGGCCTCATTAATTTTTAATCAACCTTTATCCACCATAGCTTTTGAAACGAACTGTTACTAATGACAAGTCATATGTCAGTCTAATGAATGGGATGCAAACTTCCATTAAAATAATGAAATTAGCTTGTTTGACTTTTGTTCCAGTTCCATGGCACACAGCCCCAGGTAATTACAGTTTGCACTACTTGCCCATATTAAAGTCTGTTTATTTACTTAAGATCTTTAGTCAGGACATCCCAATTTAGCTCATGTCAGCTGTTTTTTATGAGTCTGAGAGTATTTGTCTTATTAACAAAGAGATAAATACATGCAGGCAGTGCAAAGTGCTAAAACATCAATTATGCACACATGGAACATTGTGAAAAAACAGAATAGAATAATCACACAATCCCTAGTGATATAAACACATCCCAGTTTCCCCGTGGCAGTAGCAATTACTTTTAGAAAAGGAAACAAGGTCTGAAAGGCATCTTTGCTGGATATAATTTGGCCTCTTCCAGGAACCTTTGCCCTTTAGGATCCCAAGTATAGGGTAAAAAAAAACCCCAAACTGAATTCCCAAATATTATTGTGCTCTGGAGTGTGGGAGTCATGACACACTGCAATGACCTTCTTTTTAAAAGTGTATCACTCTGGCTCCACAGTATGCCCCTGAGGAATGAATGTTTCTGACTAACTTGCAGTGAAAAGCTGTTATCAATATGTTATTACATAAAAATATGTTACAGCATCAATAAAGTTGTATTCCAACTTTACAACAGCTTCTAACAAAGTTCCTCCAGCAAGCTCCTACATCCCATGATCACAGATAACATCTGAAAGTGATGTAGATCAGCCCTCTAGAGATGATTTTGGAGCAGCTGAGGTTTTGGTGTGAGCATGCTCCTGTGCACAGCAGATTTTACTGCTAACAGAGGCCTTCCTAAAGAACAGCCCCTTTTTTATAAGACTAAAAATAATCTGCAATAAATAACCTCAAGTGCCAAAGCAAGATCTGTAAAAGGAAGAACCATCACTGATGCTACCTGAGAAATCCATACAAGTCTCTGTTGACTCAGAGAATGCATTGGAATCATTTTTATAGTTTTAATGTCTCTTGGGTTTTCAGTGAACTATTCTGATCTATCCTGAGGTTTACAAACAAATATTCTGTGTATGACTGTGCAGAGAGACAGCAGCCACTGCTGCTCATCCCTCCCAGGCTGTACCCCACAGAAACAAGGCAGGAATTGAACCCTCTGCAGACACAGGGTTAAAACATTTAACCTGCAAACAGGTTAAAACATTTCCCACTCACACAGCTCAGAGGCAGAGCCAGGAAAAGCCATGGATCCTTTCTCCTGGCATGGCAGGGAGAGCCATAAGTCTGTCTACCAGACACAGAATATCTCAGCTGAAGAGCAGACAAACAAGGAATTTAACAGAAGACATCTTCCTCACAGAACACCAATATCACCTGAACCCAAGTTTTTCCCATATTTCCTTTTTCCCCAGAAGTACACAGAATATTGATCTAGATTCTCTCCCCAGTACTTGAACTCTGGTCTGTGAAAGCCCAGAGAAGACAATTTCTGTCTTCTTGCTCTGACTGATGGATCCTCACTTTTCCCTTCCCAGATCCCCTCAGATGTCTCCAAAAGATCTTTTGTCTCATTGCTAATGGAAAAGTACACAGCTTTCCAACAATCTGCACAAGATGAGGAGAAAAACATCTTTGCCTTTCACACATTTATGAATTATGTGCTTGCAATAAATTTTATTCACAAACACAAAAATCCATCATTATTTAAACAGAAGCTTCCACTTTCTGAATTCATTCTCAAATTGAACACGATAGGAATATCTGTGAAACAGAAACTTTGTTTTTTTCTTTCCTCAGACACATCCAGCCACCTGTAAAAAGAGATCTCGAACAAATACAAGCCAGGAGAGAGCTCGTGATTTAACAGGCAAGATTCTGAATAACTCCAGCTGACAGCTGTTAAAAAAAAAAGTCACCAAAGAAATGTAGGGTGAGTGCGACGTCCGGTGACAGTCACCATGTCAGAGCTGACACAAATGCTGGATTCTCCCAGCTCAGAGCCTGACACTTCTGACTGACAGTGCAAAGGCAGTTTGAAGCCTCCCAAGGGCTGCACTGAAGGGACATGCTGTGCTCACACAGGACTGACTGTCTCATGCAGGAGAGATCAAGGAGCTGCCTTCCTGTCCTGCTCAAAGCACACGAGTCTGGATGACCATCTGACTGATGAAAATCACCCTTGAATACCTTGTGGGGGTTTTTCCTGAACATATGGAGTACACAAGCTTTTAAACAACATTTGTAAAAAGACAGAACAATGGGAAAATTTTACCAGGTCTGCTTTCCTCTCTATTGTAAATTTGCTCCTGAAAAACAAAAGCATTGACTTTACCAGATACTCTTCCTGGGAGAGCCAGGCACAAAAATAAGCAAGCTCATGTTACTGGTTTGTCCCTCTCTCCACAAGGCAGAGGACACATCGATCTCAGCTAACTTGATTTAGCTCAATCTGCAGTCTTTCTTCTTTTCTGTTACATTAGGCCCTAATCCGTCTTTCAAATTACCTTTGGCAATTAACTGAGGTGGCTAATTCAGGAGCTTAATTGCTCTCTGTTAGTCATGTAGTCAATATAGGCAGACCTCTGCATTAGCATATCAGGTAACTCTGGTATAATAGTTAAAATTTTCAGGGCTTGATTCAAGCCTTAGAGCCCAACAGTCCCTACTGGAAGTAAGTCCAGGTGACTTTCCCATATTAATGCAAAAGCTTAGCACAGCAAAGAGCCAAGCTCAGATACCCAGGGGCCTACAGCATCACTTCTACTGAAAATTACTTACTTCCCCTTTCACCAGGGCCCTTTATAGAAGGTCACACAAGTGATTCCTGAGAGAATTCCTGTACTTCAGCATGTCAGACAGGGTGTTCTTGCGGCTGAACTCTTACCTGATGCTTCAGGGAGGATTTAGAAACAGATAATCATGTGTACAAGAGGTCAGTTCCCAGCTCTCATTAGGTCAACGTGAGCTTGAACTCTGAAGCACAAGAGGGTTTTTTATTTTTTCCAAAGACTTGTAGATTAAATAGTCATGTTGCTTTTGTAGATTCCCAGCTCTATCCTGAATTTTTGGATCCCAGTTAACCTTCATGGCAATGAGCCCTGTTCAGTGGGTGAGAATTAATTTCTCTTGCCTTGTCAGAATTTCCTGAATACCTGATCAAAGGTATTCAATAACATTTGAAGGTAAAAAGGAGAAACAAATGTTGCAATTTTAAAAACATCCTGAATCAGTTATCAATTACTTTTCAATTACCATAAAGGAATCATCTTTTTAAATGTCTCTTTATGTAACTATTCCCTCTTCCTCAAACCTGCCCCAGTTCTGCAACAAATTCAGGGAGAGACAACTGCAGCTCACTGTGCACTGACATCTTCCCAGCTGGATCATCACTTGTCACATTTCTCGTGCATGGAAAAATTGTATTTTTTTATTGCAGCTGCACATGATACACCCCACAGTGACATCACAATGTCAGACCTGGACAGATATTTAAATCTTAATATGGTGCATTGTTGAATTTTTTCCTCTGGTATGTACTAGCAACAGCTGCATGTAGCAAAATCTGTCACTTTTCACTTGTTTCACCAGTCCCCCTGAGTGAAACCCTCAGTTCAAATTAGGTCTCAAAAAATTAATGAATCGCATTTGCAAGAATTGCTGTATTTTTAAAATAACATAAACTTGTAAAGAATAATGAGTTCAGAAACAAATAGCTAAAATAAGGCATTTAGGAAATGTATTTGCGAAGTTCTATGAGCTTTTCTGTAGAGTATGCTAGCAGTTAGAATGATAAAAACTAAGATGAAATAGGAAAAAATATTTCCTTTCTTCTGGCAATGCATAAACCGCCTTTATTTAGAATTACTGCCATAAATTTTCAGCACTGTCAAACAAGCCTGTACTGTTAACAGCATTCAGTGATTACTGTGAGGAGAAAGACTCATTTATAACATACCATAAATACATAAGGAAAATGAATTTTTAAACGTCATTAAGCAGTATTCCACAGCGATCTAGAAACAGCCAAACCAAACATTATTATCATTGAAAGTTTTTCATAACATTTGCATTTTGCTAGCTCAGATCTAAAGGTCCAGATCTGAAGTCAGCAAGATGACTGAAAAGGGCTCCACACCACACTCCAGCATTCCAAATCCTGGATTCAAATATCTCTGAAGTATCAATGCCTCAGTTCAAGGGACACACAATCACATATGTGTATTTTTCACAGGATCACAGAATTAGCCAGACTGGAAAAGACCTCTGAGATCAAGTCCAAGCTCTAGCCAAACATGACCTTGTTAACCAAACCTCCTTCGGCCTTTGCTGTACTGGTAATTTCTCTTTTTTAAATGAGCAGCGACATGACACAAGTTACCTCCAAATTCAATGCAATAATTAGCCAGGCATTTTACGTTTTGCAACTCTTCCTGGACCCTCCTGCTTCAGAGGGAGCTCATTTCTCTGCAACACGTGGTTTTACCTTTCTCTCAAAGAGGAAAAACATAGTCAGGAACAGCCTTCAAGTAGTAGGAGTTTACACACATTATGGGACCATACACAGATATCAACTAATTAAACCTCAGCATTTAATGCAGCCACTGTGGTGAGCTGAGCAGACAGCTATAACTGCAGATTGCCTCAACAGTTGTACAGAAAGATAGTTTTGTGTGAAAAGTTGCCTAATTTATTTTTTTAAAGTAGAGCACAATAATACATTTATGCATGTTCACATTCCATATTTCCATGGGTCCCCATGTCAGTTTTAGGAGCTCCATCAGAGCAGTAAGGCCAGAGTAGGTGCACAGACACCCTGGGGCAATGCCCAGCCTGTCCCTTGGCTGCAGCTCCCCACTGAAACAGGGAAATGGGGAAAATCCACAGGACTGGCCAGAGTCTGCAGGGCTGGCATAGACCCGCCTCGAGATTTCTGCCTCACCTTTCCTGCTAGCACTAACTCCCTAAATGCCAACCATAAATTTACTTAACAGGTTGCAAACACCATGCCCATATTTGCTCAGTCTTCCAGAAGTTCCTGGGAATGCAGACAGCATCATTTTTATTGCTGCAACAAATAACAATGAATTTTCATTGTTCCAAGATTCTGCCTACAACTGCTGCAGGCAGGCAGGCAGGCAGGTGTGTGTTCCACAGGCAGCCTTCCCAAAGCTCCCAGCTTTTCCCAGCTGCTGTCAGCCCAGTCAGTAATTTCCAAAAGGTATTAGAATATTCACAGACACTTCTCCAAGCAAATTAGGCATAGGTAGTAAATCATATGAGATTAACTTGGCAAAACATTTTTATCCTTTCATGTGCAGCTGTTCAAATGTCTGTAGCGAAGGAGATTGTTTCCTTCAGCTCTAATATTTGGATTTACCTTTGCAACACAGAGGTGTGGAAGTTATGAAGAGAGATCAAGAAACTCAAGTTTTACCCACTATGCGAAACAGTGGGGGTTTTTTACATCCTTAAAGCACACAGACATACCTGCATTATAGACACCCTCCCTGAAAAAGCAGTAGGAAACTGCAGGATAAGAGCAGATCAATGAACACAAGGTTAACAGCAAGAAGCAATTACAACAAGAAGAACAGGAAAAAAGAGTGGTTTTATGTTTAAAACCTAAAAAATTAAAAAATGAAAAGGCATATGATAAGCAGCAATGGACTCTACCTGCCACATAAACACAAACAGCAAATAGCAAGCACACTTGAAACTTGGATTCTTCAGATATTTGCTCACCTGAGTTGAACTGAAGTAAATTCAATTCAGATTCAAATTCAAATTTTTGTGAGACTGTTTTTTCTGAGTTGAATTATGGATTCACTCTTCTAGCTGTTTTTAAAATTCAAATATAATCTTCTGTGGATGTGGGATGCCAGCTCTGCAGCTGGACTGACTTCCACTTGCATGCTGTGATACAATACAAGCCAAAAATATCTTCTTAAACATCAACAGAAAGAGAATTTTTGCTCATTGACCATCCTATGCTTCCCATTGCACCCCACATAAAATGGACATGAATCTCTGATAACACATCTCATGACTGAGATTAACCAAACTTAATTAACTCTGACAATGAACTTTGATCAGGCTCCCTGCTGTTCCACAGCATTTACACGGTGCTGGCAAAAGGTACTTGCTGCCAAGCTTCTGAATTGTGAAAATACTTGCACAGACACAACTCAACCTTCAGGAGAGTTTGCAAGGGTAATTTCTGCTCTTCTCATGTTTCATGTGAAAGGAATAATGAAGGACATTAAGGCAATACAAGAACATATATCATTTCATTTCAGCCACCTCAGTCCTCCTCAAACTCCCTGTATCCATACATTAAGCAGTCTCTCTTTGGAGGAGTGTCACATATTCCATGGTTTATTTCAGGATATTCAGATATGTTATATTAGAGCAGACTGACTACACTCCTGAAGAACCCAACTGTTCCATGGTAACATATGAAATCATCATCCCAAAGGCCATTAACACTTCAGCATGAGCTTTTTCCATTGGTGTCGAATATATTTTGGGTCAGACCCAACAGGGAGATATTAATTACCAAGATTTCACTAAAATAAAATCATTTCTTATCCTACCATCTCCCTCCAAGTTGTCTTACTCCCTGCTGTTCTGCAGCTATCAGGATTGAAATTTGGTAGCAAATCCTTCCTCCTTGACAGAGCCAAACCCATAAAACAAGTACTTAAATGGAGAAAAAAGCCATATTATGATAATTTTTTAGCAGCAAGATACTGTATTTCAGGTGAAAAAGTGTGCACTAAGGTTAGAAAGCTGCTGGCTTTTCTCTACAGAAAAAACAAGATCATTTCCTGAAGCATGTTTTAGGGCAGAGAAACCAATACTCTTGAGCTTCTGGTTCGTTTCCTCAAATATAATTACCCAGCTTTGTGAGCACAAACAAGATTTGTGCCAGTGAACAGAACAGCTCTTGAAGCCTCTCTGATTCAGGAGCCAAAGACTAACAGGGTTAATAAACTTGAACTTTGAGTCCAGCCAAGATAAAATACAGAAGAAAAGCAACCTGTCTTGTAATGTCCCCGTCCAAACAAATTAATATTGTCCTTGTCACACTCTGCATCAGCCCAAGGCCACTTGTTTAGCTCTTCTGGGGAAGGCTGAGAGGGGAGGCCTGGCAGGTTTGGGCTCAACCCACTGCCTGGAAGGGAGAGCCTGCACACAAGTTCTGTGCTCAATCTTTGTTAGCCTGGCTATTGAATTTATTCAGGGAAAAGGAGTTGCTTCTGCTTTGTTTCCATGACAACAACCCTGAGAATTTTGTCTTCATATAAGTGAGTTATTGCTTTTTGTGCCTCCATAGTCTAGGCAGAAAAATTAAAATAATACGGTCTCAAGAAAGACAATCAAATCTTCCTATCCTCCCAACACTCCTACAGGCAGCAAATTCTTAGATTTCATTACTAGAGGTATAAATGGGTTGAAAAACAATCCTCATTGTTTATTACGGAGAGATTTAATTTCAGCTAAAGACTTCAATTAAAGAAGATTGATTTGATGGCCATGTTTGTGTACACATTAACAGAAGAGAACAGCCTAGTGTACTATTGCCTATCTGTAGTCTTTCAAAAGCAGTTTTGGGATGCTTATCCATAAATTTTGGGCTCTACTCCTCTCCATAAATTATTTCAACATTTATTTATTGGTGATGCATTCAAAATATTTTCAGTGCTACAAAACAAGTAAATTTTTCCAGAACACGAAGATCAAAATCTATACAAGACAGACATTTAAAACATAAAAACACTGGTATATATCTTTGAATTACTCAAGCTAAAACAGTGGTGTATGCACCAAAACCCCACAGAAAAGTACAAGGCTACAAGTATCATTTCCATTGAAACAGCAGTGAAACTGCTCTCCAGTGAAAATTGGATCTGATTTGAGAGATCCTTGTCACAAAAGGAGGACACTTCAGAAGAGGCTTGAACTGAACAGTCTGGTGACTGACTTTGTTGAGAAAATATTTGAGGATGTCTGTAAGAAATTCTAAGCAATCCCACCAGTGAGAAGCTGAATGTGTTCACCTTGTTTCACATTATTCAGCCCACAGTGAAATACTTAAGAGATGTGAAATGAACATAGAAAACAGCTTTTCAGGGGGAAAAAAAAGGCATTCTTTTTCCATCTCATTCAGTCTTGTCTCCTGAATTACAAGAACCATCAGATTCCCACATCACAGTGCTCCTAGCAAAGGACATAGGCCATGAATAAAAGTAACAGTACAGGAATTTCAGAGCACAGCACAACTGGGACACTTTTCTCAAGAACAAGTGACACGGTGAGACTGATCTCATTGTGTGCTACAAATTGTCGCAATTCCACTGCCTTGACTGGAAGGCTTATTACAGCAGCTGAAAATCTGGACCCAGCACCAGACATTTTTATGATTGTGGCCATCCTGGAGTTGAATCAAGGAGCAGCTCTGATGGATGTTGGGCTCCTTTTAGGCCTTGAAGACAGATGGGTTCACAGGCATGGCATTTATGCTCTTATCAGGCATGTAAGTGAGCATGCTACATCACCCATGGAACAGTGGATGTTTTAAGTCAGCTGAGCAGGTGAATCCAACTCTGTAAACAGTGAGGGCACAGAGGTTTTTTCTTCAATGAGAAAAGAGGGGAGGGGAAAAAAGCAAAGCACCTGTTGACTAAAATATGGTCAAAATATTGGAGACCCAGGAGAAGACACAAATGGAGGGAAGCTCTGCCAGATGTGGTGCTTGTAGTCACTGCTCTGTAGAGCACACACCTCCCTGCACAGCTGGGCTGGCAGCCAGCAGCTGATCTGGGGCCAACCCCAAACCTGGATGATCCACAAAGTTATCAGGATTAACAGAGCAAGGACACCAGCTCTGAGGTACCACCTAGTCTGACCCTGATGCCTACAAGGGACGGGTAAAAGTGTCAATGAGGTAGTTGAGCAAGTCAGACCCACTTTATAAGACTACACTTCCAAACCCAATGTCTGAATGTTCCTGGTTACCATGGGGAGAAAAAGATTATTTCCATTTAACCCTCAAGCATGCAGTTCAGCCCAATCTGAAACCTTAAAACACTGATAAATTCTGAATGATACCAAGAAATTCAAAAGGCAGTGTGTTCTTGAAAGGAATGGGAGGATACAAGGAATTGGTTGGTAATTTACACGGGAATAATAAATGCAAAAGCCAAACAGGATCTTCATTAGGGATCGTTCTGGCCAGAAATGTAAGCGAACAAAGCTGTGCAAACTATCACTCTGAAGAGCAAGAACTGATGTCTGTGGAGATAAAAAGGATTAGGAAACCATGAAGAGGCAGGAACAGATGGGTGTTTTTGAACTGAACTTCACTTAGTTCTAATCTCTCTAATTCCCATTATTATTTTAAGGCAGAAAAAGGTTTAATTTTCCAAACATAATTGCCTTGCTATTTTGTGTGGTATTGCAAGTCTCACATTGTATCCTCCATACATTATTTTTGCTCCTACGTTATTTTCTTTTTTTATATAATTTACCAAGGCTGATTCTTCTTTCTAATCTCTTTGCAGTCTCCTATTTCACTGCTAAAATGTTGCCTTGAGATGACTGATGACATGTTTGACATTTACATTTTATTGGAAAGAATATAGATTGCATCTTTCTTATCTGTTCCTAAAGCATTTCCTCCATTCTCTCACAACAAGTTTTTGGGGACAATAGCTGCATCCCCATCAATTTTCTCCAATTCATTACATACTTCTTCGAACACTGACTTTTCAAAGTTTAATATTTGTGTGCCATTACTCTTTGTACATATTGTATCCTCATGAATATTTCAAATCCAATAGCAGTATGATCACTCAACCTTATAAAAGCTCACCAGCATTTATCTTATTTATTATACAGGTCCTGCTTCAGTTCCTGGGATTATGTCCAAAATATCCTCTGAGATTGTTTTCCCTTATAATTCGTATAAGCAAGTGAAAAAAACCTTACACTAACACATGTATCTTTTCTCAAGCATTAAACAATTATTATTCTAGTCAAACCTGAAATAATTGAAATCCTCTGTGATCAATGCACCATCCCTTTAACGAGTCTCCACATGTATTTCTTGATTTTCCTGCTCAGGATCATACCTTTAACCACTTCTGGACTCCATTTCAACTCCAGCATCTCAAGTTTTTTTCTTAGCAGCTGAAGTCCAAGCATGATACACCCCCATACCTGTTCTTCCATTTTCTGTGTACCCCACTGCTGAGCTCCAGCTGTAAAATTCTACAACATTTCATTGATTAGTACTCCTTAAAAACTTCTCAGACCTCTAATTTACACAGGATTTTACCTCTAGCAACTCGCAAACAAGAGTGAAGGTTTAGAGCATTCTCTCTTTATTGAAGAAAGTAATTTAAGACCCCTCCCTGAATTTTTTTAAAAGCATCAAAGGGCAGAAGCTCTTCCTGCACCCCTTATGGAGCAGGCTGAAGTAGGTGCTGTTTGCCACAGTGATTCATGACCTGGTGCATGGACTGCTTGGTCAGGCCCCAGAACTGTCCCTGCCACAGCCCTGGGCGCTGTGGGTTCTGGCCTTAACTCCCTCCTCACCTCCAGAAACACAGGTTCCCTCCAGAGGCAGGCTGGGGCTCCTGCCAGAGCTGGTGTGTGCCTGGGGCTCTGAGCAGGACCCAGCTGCCCCACACATGTGCTGAAAGGAGCTCAAACCCCATCCTGCAGGCTGAGAACCCCAGCACAGCCCTCCAGCTTCTGCATGAATCAACTTGCTGCAGCAAGATCAAGTAGTACAGGAGTTATTTCCAAATTATGACATTATTGTATCCATCTGCCAAAATCTATGTCTGCTCACCAGAGGGTGCTGGCAAGAAGGGATGAAGAACTGGCCAATTAATGAACTTCTCTGCACACATCTGTTGGAAAAATCCTGAATATTTTTCCACCTGCACAGCAGACAAGCAGCTCCACTGAGGAGCCAACTACAGCCACGTGAGCAGCAGCTCCCAAGAGACAAAGCAGTGAATGGGTGCAAAGCCCCTTTTGGCTTGAAAAAATTTTTCACAAATTTATTTGTTATAAAATTCAGTCTTTATGTAAGATCCACAAGCTGCCATAGGTTTAAATGTAATTGTAGCATAATAGGTTAAAAAAACAATTTCTCAGACTAAGCAACAGGTGCCCCAGGTTTATACTTGCTTCACAAAGCTGTTCTGAAGCCAAGAGAGACAGAAAGCAATACAGTATTTCAGAATATGTTGCTTTTCTATGCCTGTCGGAAAAAACAGCTCAATAGAGTATGACAGGATGGAGTTCTCACCTTCCAAATGAACAAGGCCATGAAAATTCTGAAAGTTCCCATTGCATGGAGTGGCATGCAGGAAGCTAATGAAGCCTTTTCTTCCTACACACTCTTCTAGATAAAGAAAATGCTTTACCCTGCACTGACACACAGTAAAAACCTCCAAGACAACTGTGATCCTAGTAACAAAGTCAGCTGCCAAATAGCACAAACTGAGGGCAAAAAAACCCTCTTTGGTTAGAGAATTCCACAGCTTCCAATAGCTTTATTTAGAATTTTAATCCCTCTGGGCTTCTCTAATTAAAATGAGAAGAATTTCTAAGTGATGCCAACACCCTCAGCAGCTCATATTCCCAGGATCTCCATCACTTCCACACAGGCCCTGATCTGCCAGTCACCTCTTTGCACCAATCATTAAAAACTATTCAGCAAAATCCATCTCTCCAGGTCCACCTACAAAAATTAAGGTCATTTACTCTCATAGCTCTTGGGTGTTCTCCTATATTATCCAAAGTTCCTCTTCTGTCTCCCTGATCTTCATCCTTCTGATTGTTTCTCATTCTACTGGAGCTTTCTCATTATTTAAACATAAACAAATACTGATGTTTCTGTAAACAACATTCTTTCCAGGGGGAAGGACAAAGTGATGGACTTCTGGTTTGACCACTGGGGTCAGAGAGGTGGTCCTCTCATCCCCCAATCCTTGATCAAATCCAAATCCTATTTAAACCCCAAATCATAATAAACTTCCTCTTTCTCTGCTCACCTCTCAACTTGATGTGGGTGTGGTTCTTTCGTGTCGTGAACAGTGACACTCTTCCACAATATTTCTCTGCTCTGGGATTGAAGAAAGTAGGAACAAGGAGTAATAGGGGACTACATGCATTTTTCATTTTTTCATTTTTAGAGGACAGCCTTTTCAAAGCCAGGGTGAATCCTTTCCTGCAGCACCTGGATATGCTCAAATACACAGAAATGCACAAGGAAACAGCCACAGATGTCCACTTCCAGTCACCACAACCCCCACAGTTCAAGAGTTCTCTTTAAGACTCCCAGCAGATTAAACTGCTTTTCATTTGGTTTCTTTTCTTAAATACCTGATGCACTTTTGTTTCTCCTTATGGAAGCAGTTCCTTTTCAGCAGAGTGAGAATCATCACTGCACATTGTGAGCTGTTTTCTGATTCTCCAGCATGAAAGTCACTACATGGTAATCTATTAATAATATCAATGGGTGGCTACGTTAATTTTGTTTAAGTATCCCTCCCTTACACTACTCTTCTTTAAAAAACTCTGATGCAATCATTTCAGTTATTAAGGCAAGATAAAAAAAACAAAATCATATTTGGGGAAAGCCAAACCTAGGCACAACGCTTTCACAGACAAAGATGGGTGTTTTCTGGGCTTTTAAGAAAGAGCAAAGCTCATCACAGCTCTAGGAATTCACATTTAACTGACTCTCAGGGTGGAGCAGCCACAAAGCTTTGAGCATCCTCTGGACTGCAGCCTCTGAAGAGCACAGGAACACACAGCCTCCAGTTTCTGTACCTACAAGGTAAAACTGATGGTGGTGCAGTACAACAGTGATGCCCTCTAATATGATTTTAAAGTAACAACAGAAAGTGCTATTAATAGGGTTTCAGTGATGGGGGTCTTGGGATTGCTCCACAGACAGAAGTTAATTTCTCTGCAAGAAAAGAAGCAGCATTAAAAGAAAAGGCAGCAAGACTGCAAAAAGGAATTTGCTGGCTTGCACCCAGCTGAAACCAACAACATTCACCTTCTGCAAACCACTCAGATAAACAATTACTCCCTCATCCATTCCAGTTCAGGTGTCTGTTCTGTGTGTGTTTGGTCTGGAGGCTCTGGGAAGAATGTTATTGATCCTTTTAATGGGTAAGGACCTCACTAAGTGATAAACTGTCCACCTACTTTCCCTAATTAAGAAAAATCCAATTACCACACATGACTGTAGATTGTGAGACTGTAAATAGCACCCATCAGTCTTCAGGAGTTGGTACAACTGGCAATATGTTCCCAAACCATCTGTACAGTAAAGGACTCATTAAAAATGACTTGACAACTCCTGTACTGGATTGCAGGACAGCAACTTGACTGAAAAGCATCAGCCTTTGGAAATGGTTACAAAGCGCCTCAGAATTACCCACATTCCCATCTGGAGAGTGATGTGCTCAGACAGGGTTTCCAGAGTCTGGAGCAGAGAGTTCTCTAGGTTGTGTGGAACAACCACACAGATCAACCTTCTCCCCACAATCCCCAAGAGAAGATGAAATATAAAAGGCTCCTGGAGAGGTGGAAATGCAAAACAGTACTGAGAACACACAGAACCCATGGAGCTGCTAGAGGGGAGCAGAGGGCTCATTCCTGGGGCTGATGCGATGCCACACCTTGGAAATCATTCTAAAATGACACATTCAGGGGTAGAAGCCATGGGAAGGAAGAGATCTGCAACATAAAATCAGGACTGGGGGGAAAAACAGGGATTGCCGGTGCAATGAAGTATACACAGAAATCTTGAAAAAAAAATAACAGTGGAAGAAGAGACCCTCTTAAATAATTAAAGCAAGCCCTCCACTCCTTGCTACAATGCAAATCCAGTTCAGGGTTCAGAGTAGAACAGGGCTTTATTTCCTCTCTTACTTCCATTCCTGTAGTTCAAGGACATTGCAATATGATGGTAAAATTATTCTGCATTGATCAAAAGAATCTTCAGGAGAAAGACTCCATAAATTTAGAAGCTCCTCCCCTAGCATACAGTGAATAAGTGCTGCTATGCCTATCATAGATTACTTTAAGAAAAATAAGAAAATAATTAAAGTATGCTTTATTAAATAGGCAGACTTAAAATTTCTTTTTAAATTTTTCTTTAATCATTAAAAAGAGCATAAAAGAGGCAAATTACACTGAAAGGTAAACATCCACTAAGGCAGAGACAATAACAGCAAGACTGACAAGGAAATTTATAAATGTAAATAATATATATAGTACCAAAGGGACTGTAGGAGTCTTAAGTAGTCGAAAAGATTCAGAAGACTGAATAGCACAAAAAAAGGGGTAAGTGGCCATATGAAAAGAAAAAAGAAGAAGAAAATTGGAAAATAACTGTAAATGCCAAGGCTAAAAGCAAAGGGTAGGAAAAAAGCTGCATCATAAGGGAATTACAGGTAAAGCTGAGATATGTCCTTCCGGAGAACTGCATTATACTTGCACCAAAGTACGACTCCAGACTGCCAGGAGGGAGAGCAGGCCTCAGGGAGTGAGGACTCCACCAGACAGTGTCAGTGTGAGGTTGTTACTCAAACAAAGGCCACCACACCTGCTGTTACAGTCACGCTGCATGGATTGGTACAGAGCAGGCAAGGTCTGGACAAAGGCATGCAAAACAGAAATAAAATGCATCACCTTGTTCTGGCCAGCTGAAGAAATCAATGAAGGTTAGAGAAGAAACCCATCAACTTCCATACAAATTTAACATTATAAGCCCTTTTCTGAACATGAATAAATGCTACAATCTATACCCCAAACTCTGTTTTCCAGTGGTGTGTGAACACACCATAGGGGTGGGTCAGATCTTGGGGAAGCCCATGGCGCCCAGAGGCAGGATCCTCTTGACACACAGCTGTGACCACTGAGTGATCCTCCTAAAAACATTCACATCATGCCAAACACAAACGTGTTCTCCCTGGTGTTTGTCTCCTAGAGCAGGAATAAGGTGTGCTTTACAGACCATGGGATTTGCAAAGCGCAGAGACGCCCAGCAAGGGAAAACATAAAATGAAGAAGGGGCAAGAGAAAGGTGCTTCAAACACCAAATTTTCATGTCTTGATGTACTGATTTTTGTAGTGGACAAAAAGTCATTCACCATTACTCTCTACTTGTCTGCATAATTCATTACAAGCAAATAATACCAACCAAGGTGATTTGTTAAGATAATCTGTATTTTGTAATGTTGATGGTGGATGCCATGCTTGTCTTACAAGGGTTAGCTCCATTTCCTTTAAAATCTGAACAGAACTCACTTTCTTTGAATACTACAAGTATATTTCATTGAAGGGCTGGATTCTAACCCACTAAAAATACCTATTTACAAATGACTTGTCCTGTACATGGGATTCAGCCCCCCCTACACCTCAGCAGAACAGGGGGAGGCCACAGACACAGAGAGGGTCTGGGCAGGGTGTAAGCAGTGGATCAGCCCCTGTGTGCTCCATCCCCAAATCACCCACACTCCTTAGGGCACACTGATAATTAATCAGCTTTCCTGCCTGTCAGGGATGAGCTGGGGAGCATGGCTGGAGGTCAGAGAGACAGGGCTGGGAATTGATGGCTGCTCCAGGCAGCCTGGATCAGGATTCATTTCCTCTGCTGGCAGGCACTAACTGTTCCTTCTGCTGAAGAAAAGAGTCAGTAATGGAAATCCTGCCACCACCTTAATTATAACATCTCCAGCTTGCTGCCAGATTAATGAGGAGCTGTGGAATAACATTTTTAAGGTTTGACTAATGATGATGTAGGTAATGGCTGAAGCATGAAGGCATCTGCACCCAGAAATGCTCTAGGTTTGGGAAAATTTGTCCTGTTACATTTGAAAATATGACAAAAAAGAAAACAAAATATCACTTGGAAATTGGGAAACTGATTTAAGGCATTTTATTTCCTTATGATGATCAGATATGGGAAACCACCAACACCTAAAAGAGAATATTTTTAACCTGAAAAAACCTAAATATCACATCTTTCTAAGAAAATACAAATGGACGATTTAGGACACCAATAGCCATACATAAATGTTCTCTATGTCTGTGCAAACAGTGAAATAAGGAGGAAGCTTCTGACACAACATTATAATTCTATTTCCCTATTTTTTTTTCAGCAGCACCAGCTTCCACCAAAAAATGAAAACCAAATAGGAAGAAAAGACTTCTGCATAAAATAAAGATACACACACATCTCTGAAGTGAAAAGCAAAGAAGAATGACATTAAAAAGCTTTTCCATGTTCAAGGGACAAGTCCAGAAAAACTAAGGAAGATTTACTGCTCCAAATACATCTGTGGTTAAGAACCAGGAAAGGAAATAAACAAATACTTCCACCTCATCTCTATGCACCATAAAACAAATTAAATTAGGTTTTTGTTCACTGTGTTGTGCAAAAAGTAATTTTATCAAGAGTCATTGTGATGAAGTCAGGCTGCTTCTCAATCACTGCACAAACAACTTTTTCCTCAAAGGTTATCTTCCAAGGACATTTCAAATACAAATATATGTACATGAAGTTTGTGCCTTTCATATCTAGCATGTTTACTTCAAATGTGTGCTGGGATACTAAATCCACCAATATTGTTGATATTGTTCTGGTTTATACATTTTATTAAAAATAAAGCTGCAGGAATTCTCACTGGCATAAGGGAAAGTACACCTTTTATGACTTCCTACTGGCAGGATTAAAAGACATCTTGAAAAACAACCAATAAAGCTACAAATAGGAATTTTGTGTATTAGCCCACAGAATATAATGGAAGAGTGGATATGCAGCTGATATTTACATCTCTTCAATAAAGCCAGAATGCCTGAAGTAGAGGTACTCTGACAGTGCTTAAAAAACTTCAATTACAAGTTTTGCCAGTGACAGACTCCTTATGAACTTGTTCCACGTTCACTTAAGGAAGATGCAAAGTTTTGGTTTTTTTCTCCAGAGAATATCATTTTCAAATGTTTGCTTTATTCTCTATGTAGATACATTTTCTATTCAAAAACTCCACATCTTACCCTGAAAAGCTTAAAGCGCTTTTTTAGGTGTAGTAAGCAGGTTAAATAGTTGCCGCATTTTCAAAAGAAATGCAATGGTAGATGCAGAAATACAGGAGCAATTTTCAAGATGAAAGCTATGCTGCTAGAAATGAGTTGGCATACATGGATATATAGATATATAGATATATAGATGACTGTAGACAAGTATGATTGATAGATCTATATTAAGCTTTTGCATTTTGACAGTAGGATAGAAATATGCCAGATGATTTAGAGATCATAGGAAAAAATATATTTGCAAGAGAAGCTTCAATAAAATCTTCTCTCCAAGAGAAAATCCTACTAAGCAAGGATGTCTGAGAAAATTTTCAATTACAAAGTTGAGGAGGGGGAAAAAGAAATCTAAAAACATGGAAGTGATTTACTGACTTCAGCACAGAAAGTGAGCTTTCCACCTAATTCAAGCTTCACTTTCAAAGGACATACAGTCCTATGGCAAATATTTTTTTAACCAAAGTTGTTGCTGTGTTAACAGTAGATATTCTCGAATATGGTGAATGTTCCCTCTGTATTTTACATTAGCAGCTGTTCAGAACAGTGCAATTGGAAATCAGGGCATGTACATGGGATAGAAGAGCTGCTGGACTCTCCAGCTGACACGGGAACAAAGCTCAGCACTCCCACCAAGAGTGGATGGATGGCACAGACTTACCCAGGTAGAACAAAGACCTAATAAGTACATAAGATTGCATTGTGCAATTACAACAAACATTCCTAACTCTAATACTGAAATCATCAATGGGATGCTATGGAGGTGTTTGAGAACATCCCAGGTTTACCCTAATGAGACAAAAATGGACCAACACAGATTTATGCCAGCTAGAGACAGAGCTGCCTTTGGTTCAGCTTGTGTGAGTCAGCACAGCTCGAGCTCCCATCCGTGCTGTGCACACCCTGCTGCAGCTCCCTCCTTCTGTCAGCTGGACCCTGGCAGTGAAGACAAAGCTTCTCCCACTTCCAGAGAAGTCCCAATATGTTACAGGTTCCCATTTCCAAGGTCTGCAAACACCTTATAATTCTGCTCTCTGCTCCAACATCCTATTATGATGCAAACATATCTTTTCCCTCAAACCCAAGCTCAGCGGGAGAGGTTTAACTTCCATGAAGACACTCCAAATACAGTGCCACACAAACTGCATGTATATATTTGATCACCACTAATGGTTGGTCCTGCTACAGAACAGACAAAAGAGGAAGTTAAAAATCACTCAATTTTAAAACAACAACAACAACAAATATCCCCACAGTCTTTAAAGTCCAAAAATTCATCAGTTAAAAGTCAGGATTTCAAAGCACAGGCAGTAATCACACAATGTCTCAGGGAAATGTGATACACCTTTTGTTCTCTCATGCACACAAAGTGAGAGCTCTGCCTCCACTGCCAAAGCATTGTGACAGCTGAAGCTGGTGAATCCTTCGGGTAACACCCAGCCTGAGTGAAATTGAGTGTCACAAGCTTTGACCTTCAGCCATGTCTCTGCTCTAATTAAGAAAGCCTGATACTGGGAAGTGGAAAGAATTGTTTTGTTTGCAAGAAAAAGACAATTCTGGCTGTCTCCCTTGAAAGAGGAGTATTTTTGCACATCTCTACATCTGGCAGAATAAGCTGAACAAAGAGCAGTGTTTGTAAGATAATTGAAATTTATGGTTACAAGCAGAAACAGACAAAGGTTAAAGACATAATTTTAACGATACGTTGTACTTCACATACAAAACCAAGTGTGACACCCTGTCATCTGCTCACAGCAATCTCTGTCTCCTCCCAGACTGAACAAACAACCAAACCCTGTTAATGTATTGCTGCTAAACACACAGGCGAGAACTACAGCAACACGGTATTTCCATCAGTTAATCACACATTTGCTCTGTGGTGACCCACTTTCAAGTCACCTTGGGATATGCAGGGAAGGATTTTGGTTATAGACTGCTAACAAATGAAAAAGAAAGGTTAAATGAAAATTTGAGCCCTCTTTTTGTTTGCGCAAGATAGTCGTTACCCAGCTGAAGAGAAAAAATTATCAAGCACCAGTTACAAGTTCACTTATAACCAGTGGAAAAGGTCTAAGGTTGGAAGCTTTAGCACTGATTCACCTTAAAACTTGAGGATAATGGCTTCTAAAATTGCAGAATTACTATGACTTTGTGTATTCAGACGAGGCTGGAATTCACCTGATGATGGGAGAGCTGTCCAGGTTTTCCCAGCTAAGCACAAGTGAGAGCTGGAAGGTATCTTCACACATTACAAAGAATTATTCCAACAGTCACAGTATTTAGACTGGTAACCACAGAAAAAAGCCCAGCAATCAGCTGCTGAGACTGAGAACTCCTCTTCCCTTTCTTCTTCCTTGTCTCACAGGATCACAATAAACAGAGAGAACATGCTTCACTTGAATTAAGAATAACTTATTTAACATCAGAAGCAGAACAGGATACAGGTTTAGATTAGATACAAAACTACCTAAAGGTATAGGCTAAGCTGTGGCAAAAGTCAGTAACCCTGTGAACAAAATGTTCAATTAGCATTAAAAACAATGCACATGTTAAGAGATTGAGCTAAATTAATCAGTCGTTTCTTCCATTTCAAATCTGTATTTGCATATGTAAACAGTGCAGCACTCACAGATTTATCTGAAATAAAATGACAAAATGGGCAATTTCCCTCTAGAGGGGCAGATGTTTAAGTTGTTCTTGTGATTTTTCACAGATGTTCCCCTCCTAGTATATTTTAAATGGGATTTCTATCTCAGTTCTGAAAATCCAAGTTCTCGTGCCAAAATGCAGGCAGCTGCTAGAGGCTGTGTGCACATTTGTGATACCTGCACAAGCAGCCAGAACCAGGAGGAAAGGACTTCTGCACCCACATGTCCCCACAGCAGGTTCCCAGTGGGATACGCCCCACCTTGGCTGCCACAGCTTTTCTGTGGTAACTAAGGACATGACTGATTGATCTTCTCCATAAAGAGTAGAAATTGTAGGATTTATTACAAATATTACACAGTACCATGAGGCCTCAGAGCACAAGGTCACCCTGTCCTGAGCACTGCACAGTCCTCAGCAAGGAGCTTGCACCTGCCTCAGGAGTTTCCAGGATAAAAAGATAAGGGTACAAACTGACAGTGTCCCTACCATTTAAAACTGCCATTTAAAATCTGTTTTTCAGATATAGAAGGGGAAAAGGTTGGTGGGCACAAGCTCTGCAAGGGCTCCTGCTTCCCAGAGCTCACCTGCAGGAGTTAACTCCCCTTCAACTTCTTATTAGCACCACCTTTGGCTTTTAAAAATAGTATTTTCCTCTCAAGTCTGTGATCTCATTTTTCCTGGGACTGAAGTCCCAGCATGAAATTTATCACATCAGAAGCCTTACTACCCTGACAACACCCTGACAGAGCTGCAAATATCAAGCAAGAGACAGTAAGTGATTACTGGAAAACAGACCTGTATTTAGAAAGAAACATTGCCCTGCATGAAGATCCCCCATCTGAAACACAACTCTCACTCCAGCTCTAAAAACTCTCCTAATAACCAAATTCTGTTCCTGTTTTCTTCCCCTCTGCATAGACTGTAGCAGATGGCATCGCAATTTGGGAACTGGCAGCCTAAAATTGTTTATTTGGGGAATCCACTGCCCAGACCTTGAGGACAGTCCTTCAGCACAGTTTGGGGTGAACTCCCTGGCAGCAGTAGCTGGAAGAATTGTCCAGCAAACAAGTGAGGTAAGGGGCAACGTTTTTATTTGCCTCCTTTATTGGCCTTCTTCCCTCCCCAGCCTTATCAGTGGATCCAGCCCCCGATCAGGGTGTGTGTGATCATAATTAATGGGTCTGGCACAGATCCCAGGGGTGAATCTCCAAGCCTTTGGGCACACAGGGAGGTGGTGTGGCTGCTTGGCATGACACCATCCTGGGGCAAAGGCTGTTGGAGATGATACCCACCCTGCTGGGGGCTGGAGCATTGCCATCCTGCCTGTCCCAGGCTCAGAGGTTCAGGAGAAGGACCAGCAGGGCTGGGAGGTGCTCAGGACAAGAACTGAGGGCTCTCAGGCAGCCCTGGACCAGGGCTCTCATAAGCAGTCACAGCAAACAGATAAATACACGAGAACCAAGACTGCGGGATTTTCTTCTCTGGAGTTTTATAAAAATAATTCAGTTGTAATTGGAGAAGCTGGGATTCATGGAACATTTTCCTTTCCACCAGGCAGAGGAATCTGTGATTTGTATTCTCTGATTTTAAATGAGATTCTCACCCATCTTCAGTGGATTTGATTGATACAGCACATGAGGCCACTCAGTAAAATGATACAGTGTAGATCAAAGCAT